>MU225858.1:82839-93509 GCA_018584345.1 Thuja plicata | reverse complement strand
TTGTTTCCATATTTTTTGATGACATTATCTTTGGAGGTAATGACAAGCTTAGTTCAGAATTTGCAAAAGAAATGCAGAATGAATTTGAAATGAGCATGATTGGTCCTATAAAATACTTTTTGGGATTGAACGTAAAATAGATAGATAAAGGAATATTCATAAATTAGTCCAAATATGTGAGGGAAATATTGAAGACTTTCAAGATGGAAGACTGTAAGCCAGTATGCACTTCCATGATAACAGGAAGAAAAATTTCTACAGAATATGATTCTGTAGTAGTTGACAAGACATTATATAAGTCTATGATTGGAAAACTTATATATCTTACTCAATATAGACCAGACATATCTAATGTTGTTGGCATTGTTGGAAGATTTGCAGCTGAACCAAAACAGAATCACCTAATGGCAATAAAGAGAATATTCAGATATCTAAAGGGAACTATAGACTATGGTTTATGGTATCCTAAATCAGAGAATGTACAACTTCATGTGTATACAGATGCAAATTGGGCAGGTTGTCTTGATGACAGGAAGAGTACTTCTAGAGGAGATGTATTTCTTGGAGATAGGTTGGTTTCTTGGGTAAGAAAGAAGTAGAATTATATCTCTCAGTTGACAACAGAAGCTGAATATGTTGCAGTAGCATTGAATTGTTCAACAATAGTTTGGATCAAGCAGATGGTTAAAGATTTTGGTATACAAGTTGATTATCCTATTGTTATTCACTATGATAACACCAGTACTATCAACATGTCCAAGAACCCTGTGATGCACACAAAGACAAAGCACATTGAGATTAAATACCATTTTCTTAGAGAAAAAGTTGTTGATAATGAAGTAAAATTGGACTATGTGAGCACCAAAGAACAGTTGGCAAATATTTTCACAAAGCCTTTATCAAAAGATACTTTTGAGTATCTCAGGGAGAAGTTTGGAGTAATTCCCTCTCCTGAATTTGATTAGATAAAGCAGCAAGAACATCAGTCATTAAGTGACTGATGAATGGTTGACTACTCTACTTCTGGAGTAGTACCTATGCCTAATTTTTTATGGAACCATTTTCCATTGATGTCAAAGGGGGAGTATATAGTAAGGGCAAGCATATACTCTGGGGGAGTATAAACACAAATAGAGGAGCTGCAGCAGTGTAGAGAAATCTTTGATGAGGATATTGAGAAGATTGTAAAAAGAAAGAAGACACCATGTGCTGAAGATTTTTTAATATCATATGTTGTCATCAATGTCAAAGGGGGAGATTGTTGGAGATTTACTTATGGCAGCTAGTTGATTGTATGTTTGTCATTGATGACAACATATGATATACAGAAGTGTTCTGTATGTAGCTATCAGAATGATGGTATCAAGTCTTGCACAGTTATATTCATGTTGTAGACATGTTATTTATGTTTTCTTCATACACACAGACTCAGATATGGAGTTTCAGTTATGTTGTGTAATTATGTTATGTGGCAGTTACAGTTTCTAGAATTTGTCTGTACAGAGCCGACATATTGCATTGGTTCTTGAGTTGCACCTATCTTTGGGATACACGTGTGTATATTCAAGTTAATTTATGAGTTGATGATAGTTATCTAAAGGTGCCAAATTTGTTTCAACAAGATTGCAAAGTTAGAGTTAATTTGGTGAGGCCGACTTAGTGAAGCATCGCATCTATTAAGTTTATATTGCATGGTTGTAATTATGCTTGCGTGATTAGTAAAGCCAACAAGGATGTTATGAAGAGTTGTCTAACAGGTTCCTTGATCTTATACTTTGAGGAAGATACTTATAACAAGTCATTTGTGGAATGCTAAGTGTGTATGATAAGATAAGAGACGGAAAATGTACAGAGAAGAATATCAGTTGTGTTTCATTCATCAAGGATCTATGTGAAGAAGAAGTGAAAGATTAAAATACATTGGAACTGATCAAGACAGTAGGTCTACTCTACAGTTCATCATCAGATCTAGTGAATATCTATTCTACAGAAGGTTGTAGCCTTCACCATTAAAGTATTGAGATTTTGGATAGTGAGTCCTCACCCTTAACCGAGTTATTTGTAAAAGACTCCTAACAGGGTCAGACCCTTAACCAGGTCACTATACTTATTGCATTGTGAGGAACAACTCCTAACAGGGTTGCAAGATCTTCTAACAGGGATTATTATAAACAAGTATAGTTCATTGTGGGTGTTAATTCCCATCGGGGTTTTTACCATTTGGTTTCCTTGTAACCAAATTGTGGTGTTGTCTATTATGTTATATGAATGTGCATTTACTTTATTGTATTCTGGAGTTAATAAAAGAAAAGAATTAAATTAGTTCATGATAACTGATTCACCCCCCCCCCCCCTCTCAGTTATCCTTTGGGACTATTCTAACAAATACTTTCCTTTAGAATGCCCCTCACCAATAATGATGTATTTCACAAAAAGCCTCTTCATTTGTTTTAAAAAATAATATCTATAATTTCCCCCACATCTGAAATTACCATACTTAAGTTTATTGCAAGTATGTGTATCACACTTACGATTTTCCATAGATCTCCATGGTGGCTTGTGTAAAGTGAAAAATGCACCTATTCAATTATTTTTAATATTATCTCTTGCTTGAGGGAGAAATTTCCTGGCAACCCTAAATGTTTCTTACAACTCTGTTCTTTTACTTTTGGATAGTTTGTGTTACTAAATTTTACATCCCAAGTGGGCTCGACAAAATAATATTCACCACAATATTTTAGGGAATCAAATTATTTTGTGCTAAAATTAATTTTCTCAACTGACAAAATTTCCTAATTATCTAGGTGAAATATGTTATCATCATCATATAGCAAGTTTTAGAATATAAAAATCATCTTTATAATAACCTTTCCAGGATGTGATATGATCTTGCTTTATCTCTATATCATACAAGAGATTTAAAAAAAATTAAAACTATTTTCAAATGTACTTCCTTCCACCTCTTGCTTGTAATGCACTCATTTACTAGATGTATATGTTGGAAATATATTATATGCAATGTGACTAAGAGGGGAGGGTGAATCAGGAACCAATAAAACTAATTCTTCTTTAACCTCAATTAGATTATCTAATATGATTGCATGCATAGAAAATAAATAATCATTCATAATATGTAACACAGTATTTGATTACCTAGAAACCTTCCAAATAGAAAGTAAAACTGGGGTGGGGATGGTACCCACAAGATTTAGTATTGTAGTATAAATTTAGCTTGTTAGAGCTTATATTGACCACTTCTGATGGCCTGCCCTGTTAGGAGCAATAAGGACTATTAGGTCCACCTTGTTAAAGGATTTGTTACAATACAATAAGTAATGCAACTTTGTTAGGAGATTTACAAAGGACTATAAGGTCCACCTGGTTAGAGGATTTTGTTGATCCACCTGTTAGAATAAACTAGTAGACGATCTACTTAGGCAACTCTAATTTGTTGAATAAGATCCTTTGATTTATAACTAATCACCTGATTGTGATGGATGAGTCGATGTTGTACTTTATACTTATGCAATCTTCTAATCAATATGCCACTTCATATTTGCATATATACTTTTTTTACATACTCTTCTATTTCATATTTTGGATAAAAAAAATGTCTTATATATATATATATATATCTTATCCAAAAAACAAATAACTTCATAAGTCAGCTTCCATTAGACATAATGATAGAAAATAATATATGCAAAGTCGGCCCAATACTGTCACTCGGGTCTAGAAGCCTACTCAGGTGATAAACTGATACTCGAGCAATATGTTGATCAATCGGGTGACACTAGTTACTCAAGCAATATTGATCACTCGGGTCACATTAATCACTCAAGAAATATTGATCACTCGGGTCACACTGATCACTCGAGAAATACTGGATGAATAAGTGTTTTGAAACTAATTGACAACATGTCTTGTCATAAGGTCTACAATCTCCCCCTTTGGCATTAGTGACAAAAACACTTATCATTGTACTCTGAATCTGATAGGTCAAAACTCCCCCTTACCATCTGCTCGGGTTTTGACACCTGCTCTGCTGCTCAGGTCCAACTGACTCTCTTTTTTTTTATTTTTCAAAATTTTTTTTGTAATGTATATCTTTTTCTCTACTCAAGTGTACATGTATTTCCTCAATGTATATACAATGACCTTTCCCCCTTATTTTTGACAAAAATGTCAATCTATATCTACAAGGTAATTCCAAAGTAGGATAGGAAATCACAATGTACCTTCAAAATTTGAGAAAGAGTGTAGTCCCAATTGTCATGTAGCACCTTCATGATGTGCAATTCTATCTATAGCTCGACTAACAACTCTATCATAAGTTCTGAAACTGAGAAATTATTATCAAGAATGAGTGTCTTGGCATGTGTGATGTGTTTCTGCATTGCATCCATGTGTGGTAGGAGTTGGCTCTGAATGATTGAAAGAGACTCTCTATTCATTTCTTCTTCTCTCAGTAACTCAGCCTGTAGATCAGTCAAATATTTGATCTTCAAAAAGTGTGTTGAGCTTGTGCTCGGATCAAGTGCCAACTGCTTTTCACTTTCCTTCAGATCTACATCAATCTTTACTAACTTTTTCTTTATCTCCATAGTAAAGTTAGAAGTATCAATTAACTTTACAAATAGTGCTACTACATTGGTCACGGTGGTTTCTAGAGTGCTAATAACATTGGTTAGATGCACTTGGTCAATTGCAATCTTCTTTGCACCATTCTCTAGAACCTTGTCTTCAAACTTTCTTTCTTCTTTCTGAAGTAGCTTCTCTTTACCATTTAAGTCTGTATTAAACTTATGGACTAAGTCAACAATTTGGTCCATAATGGAGTCATTCTCATTAACTTCAATCTGTAGTGTATCCTGAAATATGCCTTTTATATCTTCAAGCACTTTGTTCCTCTTTTTCTCTTCTTGGAGGTTCTTTTGGATTGCTCTTTACTTCCATAGCTCTCCAAGTATATCCATTTGTTCTATAGACAAGTTGGAAAGATCCCAATTTGTAATCACAATGTCCTTTTCAAGATCAATCTCATCAATATTCACTTCCTTCTCTTTACCTTTGATCTTGGGATTAGGTGAAGGAATCATTTCCTTACCTTTTCCATCCTCAATTTATTCCTCATTATTCAATTGAATTAGGTCATTGACCTTTACTGTACCAACTATAGAATCAAAATTAACTGAAGAATCAATACTGTCTGAAGAAACATTTACCTTGTCCATCTATAACTTGGTTGTGCTTGGCCTAGTAATAGGTGAAGCTTGTTTCTTGGTTCCTATTAGTTCTGATTTGGATTTTGTGACCTTATCATTTCTCAAAGACAATATGTTCTAGATAGGTGATTGGGGAAAGGATGCCATCACTTCAACTGCAATCTACTCGGCATTAGACTCTTCAATTGTCTATACCTTAGGTAATGTATCATCATTGGTCTGTTCTGGAGGATCTGTGCTCGGTACTTCTACCTTATGATCGTCCTTGATTTCAAATATATATTTCCATATTGTTGTGGCATGCTACACTACATCTTCAATCTTGTTCTTTAGTATCTGGAAGGTTATGAATCTAAGAGTATGATTGTTTTCAAATTTGGTCAGTGCCTCTTTTATTTCTTTGTTTTTCATAGTTGGCATGATTTCCCTTAAGGTCTATTCCCTTATGTCTTTTTCAGTTGAGACTGCATTGAACCAGGGAATAGATATTGCCTTGAACAAATCTTTAGGCATATGGCTCTTCAACTCATAAGGGTCATATTTCCATTTAGCCATTTTCTCCACAACTGCTTCCTCTATCTTCTTTTATTCCTCCTTAGTCCTTGAAGCATAATTCAATGACTTAAGAGAACTCATAACACTGACTCCTTTCATATCTTCAATTTTCTACTCAAGTGTAGGTGGTAGTTTCTTGAAGACAACTGTATCAACTTCATCATCATCATCATCATCATTGTCATCATATTTACCTAATACAAGTCTCCTTCTTGATCTCCTTGGTTTGTTGGTAGTGAAGATAGGTGTAATGGCCTTGGGTGCTTTCTTGAGAGCTAGCCTCTTTTTCTTCTTAAGAGGCTCTACTTCTACCTCTTCCTCTTCCTCTTTAGATATGTCATCTTCTATCTTAACTGTATCCTTTTTACTCTCAGTGATACAAGGAGAGTCTAAAATCTTTCCATACTTCTTTCCAAACTATTTCGTCATTTTCTTTCCTCTTTTCAGAATTTTAGGAATCTCTATCTCTATAGATATCATGTTTTTGGCTTCTTCATAGGTACCAAAATAAGGTGCCTTGGGATTGACAGGTTCATAAACAAGAGCCTCAATTATGTTATCAGTTTCAGCTATGTTAACCTCATATGCAAGAGGTTTCACCCATGCAACCCTAGGCTTTACATCTTGTATGTAAACCTTATCATAGTCAACTAGGAAACAAATATTATCCTTGTAATCTTCAACTAGTTGTTTAGGAATCCTATATCTACTCTGCATCTTCTGTCTGAAATTCTCAAAATATCCATCCATGGTATTCTCAAAAATATCTCCTAACTCAGCTATGAATTCATTTATCTAATGAATTATGGGTCTATCTTGTTGGCAAGTTGACTCCCAGGGAGTATATGACTTATTTTGTGTTTTCATTATGGAAAAAAAGTCATATGAAGTTTTGACAGCAAACTTAGTAGTGAAAATTGACTAAGTATAGAAGACAATACATAATAGAGATACACAAATGATTAGAGCACCAACGCACGTGTGTACGATTGATTCAGACTAATCACCTTCAAACATAAGCTCTATGATATGTTTTTATGCTTATCCTATACACACATAGTATGGAATGTCAGTACGGATAAGTTACAGAAAGAACAAGTACACTAGCAGTTCAGAATACAAAGTATGGAGCCGACTTCAGGTTTTTGATTAGCGTGTAATCTTTTGTTATGTAAAGGCTAAGCACCTATTGTAGTAAGTTTGTAACCATGTATTAAACATTATTGTAAACACGCTTAAGCTAATTTTTTTGGAAGCATTGTGTATGTTGTTTTTGGTCCGACTAAGGTCTTGTTTATAGTCACGTCTATTCAAGCATAAACATATATATATGTAATAAAAAGATATATTTGAAGTGTCAAATAAATATGCAGAGTAGAGTAGTGTAAAGATGTCAACATGAGATAGAGCCCTTAAAGAAGATAAGAGCATAAGCACATAACTAGAGCTGATTAGATATCTGTGTCATATACAACAGTTCACTTTTGGATATAGTGCATATCTATTCTCAGGAGGTTGTAGCCTTCTTTCTCATTGAGCAGTGAGATCTTGGATAGTGAGTCCTCACCCCTAACAAGGTTGTTTGTAAAAGACTCCTAATAGGGTCAGGCCTTTAACCAGGTCATTGTACTTGCATTGTAAAAGACTGCTCCTAATAGGGAAAAGGAACTTTAACAAGTTCATTATACCAGTGCAATATTTGTGGGTACTAATTCCCACCGGGGTTTTCCTCTAATCAAGATTTCCCCACAATTATATTATGTGTTATGTGATCTTGTGTTAAGCTTCAAGTGATATATAATTGATTTATGTTTAAATTTTCTGAAATAGAATTATTAGTTAAACACTGATTCATCCCCCTCCCCCCTCACAGTGTTTCCAACAATTGGTAATAGAGCTCTAGTCCTCTGAAAGAAAGTTCAACCACTTGAGGAGATCATGGATTTAGCAAAATAAAAACATCTAAAAAAGAATCTTGAAGCAGCCCTTGAAGATCTAGAAAGATCCGAGAAATAAAATGAGGAACTTAAACTAAAATTTGATGGCTCACAAATGCTTATCAAAAAGTTAAGAAAAGATTTGAAAGATTGCTCTACAAATGATTTTGGGAAAATGGTTAAGAAACTGAATGAAGAAAACTTATCTTTAAAGGATAAGATAGAAGAATTGAATAATCAGTTAACTGATAGCCTAATAGCTATTTAAGAGAAGAACAAATAAAATAAACAGTTAGATGAAGAACTCATGCAAGCCAATATGAAAATCTTGGAATTGGAGAACATCAAGAATAAGATTGAATCTGAATTATCAGGAGCAAAATTGATAAACTTCACACAAGTTCTTATTTAATTCAATCACAGCTTTATGCACAAAAGCTAAAAGGTGAGACCACTGGTATGGGATACAGTATATCTCAAATTGAGATCAATTCATTACAAGAAAGAAAGAAAGCTCAAACAGAATCTACAGAAGAAAAGAAAACTGAGAATCATGAAGAGACTAAAGCAGAGTACAAGGAAATCAACCATACTTTCTATGCCTATAAAAAACATGGTCACTTGGAAAGAGATTGTAAGGAAGTAAGACCCTTCAATGGTTACTGTTACTCCTATAATAAGTTTGGCCATAGGGCTATTCATTGCAGGACAAATCAAAGAAATCAGTCACAACTAAACCAAAGGAATCAGACTCAATACAATCAGAGAAACCAACCTCAAAGAAACTTGCAAAACATTACATGTCAGATATGTAATTACAATAGACACACAGCTAAGTAGTGCAGCATGATGAATAAAAACATTATACCTCCTATCATTTGTCATTCACGTGGAAAAGATGGACACATCTCAAGGTTTTACAGGTCAAGAACACAAGGACAAGAGAATCCTAAAAGGTATCTGTTTGAAGAATCAAGAGAACTTAAGTTTGTGCAAGCTAAAACTAACTCAGATAAAATATGGGTTGAGGTAAAGAAGGATAATGATGAGAACAAGGTAGTAGATGCATCCTCAGTGGACGCACCTTCTACTTCTGGATAGTTGACCCTCATGGTCTTAGGGGGAGCTATTCTAGCTTTGAACCCCTGTGTGGCTGGTATACTCACCTCTGAGTATGCGCCTTTGGATTCATATCAGTGATAATAAAAGAATGCAGTATACATTCACGCATTATCTATACTTCATTATGAATAAAGTTTGAAAGTCTCATTAAAAGCACTTACGACATTAAATGCAGAAAAACTTTATATAAATCAGTGGATTGATCGATTATTCTCATTGTTCACATCTGAGATCAAAAATTTGCAAAGCACAGAAGCACTAAGCATCAAAATAAATCAAAGGTATTGATTTGATCAGTTGGTAAACATATTGCAAGTTGAAATGGAACCCTAGGAGTCATGTCATTTGATTTATCATGAAACCCTACTTAATCAAGCTGCAAGTAAGTATGGAAACCCGAGCTATATTTGACATTGCTGAAAGGAAGAGATTTGTCTTTAAGAAGCATCCATTCAAGTCTATATTAGATGATGTTGAAGGAGAACTATCTAAGACTCTGTTAGGATTCGTGCACGTGGAAGACATTCGTGCGTACATCTACTGCAAGAAGGAAACAATTGGATACAATAGCATAGCTACTCTTATGGGTTCAATGATGAAACCAAACTACTCATTCAAGGATGAATACGTGCATCTCACTGATAACCCTATCTTTGAGTATTCCAATGTGTAGAAATTCTATGAGCCAGAATGGGTGAAGATATTACTGAGCAGGATACATGATGACCTATATTGGATTGGTGAGGTTCCTTTCCACATCACTGTAGACCTAATCCATGAAATGACTAGACTTCCTAAGACTGGACTAGTACTTCCTACTGGCAAGGATGTTAAGAAGCAGGTTGAACAAGTTTGTTTATCTAGAAGTGATAGGCGCGACATGAATGTCGATCCTATTAAGGAGAATGACATAAAACTACTCACTATGATACTTGGATACAAGTTTTAGTAGGCAAGTAGACTGAATAGTGTCCACAGCAATAGTTCTGGCAGCAATAAGGAGTATGATCTGGTTGGTTAAGAGACTAAGAAATATTTTGAGTAGGTATTTCTGGATAGACATATGTATCCTTCAACAGTGCCTATAGCAAAGGTAACTCCAATTCCTCCCAAATAGGTTACAGAACCAGTGATTTAGGATGCACCTAAGACAGGTCCATAGTTTCAGTGCCCTTAGTTTCAATAGCCTCTGATACAGTAAAAGATTCAGGAGATACTATAGTGATTGATGATATCAAAATATCCATGACTACCTCTGTCAATGATATGGACAAAGTCAAAAAAGCATTTGTAAGCACTAAGGAGACAAAGGAGGTGTGCACTGATGACACATCTTTACAACAAGATGAAGTTCCCTCTAAAGACTCAACAGACTTGAATAAAGAGGAAGATAATCAAAATAATGAGACACCAGTCATGGAGATCCCAGTAA
Source organism: Thuja plicata (assembly GCA_018584345.1). Classification (NCBI taxonomy): domain Eukaryota; kingdom Viridiplantae; phylum Streptophyta; class Pinopsida; order Cupressales; family Cupressaceae; genus Thuja; species Thuja plicata. The sequence continues at coordinate 83,238 of MU225858.1, read as the reverse complement.
AAAGTGAATGCATGGATACTAGTTAGATTACTATATTCACACCATCCATTCAACCATCTACTTCATTGCTATCAAGCTTAACTCCAGACTCAGCAAGTCTGGATGCATGGGGAGAAGAAGACTTGATTAAGATCAGTGTCCTAGCCATGGAAAAATCGAAAGAGAAACAAGTTATGAGAAACCCTCTCTTTTTGGAATCAGTGAACATTATGAATGACCTAGTGCCTGTGGATAAGAAAGTGGCTAAAATTCAGTCAGTTGATGGTGTAGACAGCATCCTAACAAGCTTCAAAGCACATTTTACAAGTTTAGTAGACTCAGCTACTAGAATTGTAGAAGATGAGTATAAAAAGGAAAGATTGAATGAACTGGTAAAGAATTTTTCCTTAGATTTAAAGT
>MU225858.1:49590-63987 GCA_018584345.1 Thuja plicata | reverse complement strand
TATATATATATATATATATATATTGTAAATTAAAAGAATAATTTCAAAATAAATTAAATGATATATGAATTATACATTACAAAACTATGGTTAAAATAAAAACAACACAAAAAATAATTCAAAATAAATTAAATGATATATGAATTATACATTAAAAACTATGGTTAAAATAAAAATAACACAAAAAATAATAATAGAAATTATCCCAAAAAAGGGTCATATAACACCAAACCAATTCAACCAATCATATTTGAGATAAGTAATTGTTAGAATATAGAAAATGAATAAATAAATATCTAAACCTTAGAAAAATTTGAATTAAGAAAAAATAGCTACTTATGATTGGTGCAAAACTAATTCACTAATTGTGCACAAATGAAGAAAATAGTATATTTCCTACGGGAAGTACAATAATTAATGTGAGTGAATTTCATTGGTGATTTGTAGCCTTGTACAATTTCCCATTTCCTTTAATTCCAATTTTCCAACCTCCTTTTTATTCTTGAGTTAAAAGGTTTATCTTTTTGTTTCTTTCTTGGCAATAACAAATTGATTTTTACTTTCTCAAAGAAAGTTCTTTCAAATTCTTTTGTGGCTAATAATTTTACCAATAGCCTTTCTTTACAATGGCTCCCCTTTTAAATAAGTCATCATTATATAAATCATACGATCATATTATTTAAACAATAACATGTGTTAGGTATCATCTTTCAAATTTTAGGGGTTCTTCACTTTTATTGAGAACTTTGTTCATTTTTGTTGATTTGCGAGCCTTAAATTACCAACCTTGCGAAATGGCGATAGGCATCACCATTTTGCAATTGCAAACTCTCATCCCTTGTGATTTGGCGATCACTATATATTCTTCATCATTGGTTTTAGAATATTAAAATTTAGGTTTTCCCTCTTGTTTCTTATCAAATTCATTTTGTGCATAGTGTCCATCAATGATAGTGATGTGGAGCTTGGCAGCCAAGCTATGCATTAGGTGGTATCAGAGCGCAGAAGATTCTATTGGGAAAGGAATTAAAGTTAGGATGTCATAACGAGAAGAATGAGAAATAGAAGTCCTTGCAAGGATGACCAATGTGGAATTGGCAAAGTTGATGGAGCAAATAGTGGAAAGTAAGCCAGTAAGAGCCGAAAATAGGGCTATGAAAAGAGAATTGGAAAAGTTGAAGGGTAAAATTAATATGGGAGGAGGAGAAGAAGAAGAAGAAGAAGAAGAAGAAGAAGAAGAAGGAGAAGAAGAAGGAGGAGGAGGAGGAGGGGGTGAGGAAGAAAACCCTGGGAAAAATGGAATGCCTGCAGAACATAGACCTTTTTTGGAAGCCCTTGAAAGGGTAGGGAAGAAAGAGAGAAAAAACCTACCTATTTTTTATGGTAAGTTGAATCCAGAGGAATGCATGGATTGGTTGGAGGAACTTGAGAATCATTTTGAGTGTGATGACATTCGGAGAAGTCAGAGAGTGAAGATAGAAAAATCAAGGATGAAGGGCCCAACCCTTAGTTGGTGGAATTTCCTTTAGAATGAAAGGATAGAAGAAGAAAATAATCCCATCTGTACATGGAAGAGGATGGTTACAAAGGTAAAGAAACAATTTGTACCTAAAGACTATGAGGTGATGTTGCACAATAAATTGCAAAATCTGAGGCAGGGGGACTCAGATGTAAGCTCTTACACAGAAGAGTTTCATAAAATGTGTCTTAAGGAAAATATTCCTAAGAATGAGAAGTGGAAGTTGGCAAGATACTTGAATGGACTCAAGTATAGCATTCAAGATGAACTAAGTTTGTTTAATCTAGAGAAAGTGCATAAATATTTTCAAATGGCACTTAAAATTGAGGAGAAACACAAAAGGAGGGGAGAGCAACAAAATAGAGGAAGAGGAGGATACTTCAGAGGTAGGGGTAGATTTGGAGGAAGAGGAACATCTCCAAGACCTCAAGGAGAGACAAGAAATCAAGAACAAGGTGGTGAAATAAATCATAAAGGTAGTTTCAGAAGGAGAAGATCTAATAAAAGAAGAAGATTTGGGAGCAGAGGACCAAGTGTGTTCATAGGAAAATGTTTTACTTGCAATCAAGTTGGACATCAATCCTTTTGGTGCCCTGAGAAGCTTGGTACTAATAAGAAAGGGGGAGACAAAAGAGTATAATTGACTTAAGAAGATGATAGTCACGGTGTGTCCTCATATCAAACATCAACATCTAAACCTACAGACCCTAAGCAAGGTGAGTGTCTGATGTTTTATAGAACACTCTTGAAGGTTCCCACAACCAAGGAGCCACCACAAACGAAGATATTGTTCAAGACCACTTGCAAGGTGAATAGTAAGGTATGTAAATATATACTAGATTCTTGTTCCATGGATAATTTGGCTTTTAAAGAAATGGTTGATAAACTTAAACTTCAAAATATCCCTCACCCTTATCCCTATAGAGTCTCATGGTTGAATAAGGAACATCAAGCCCTAACCAGTGAGAAAGTTTGGGTAAATTTCACCATAGGGGAGTATAAAGATAAGATCCTATGTAATGTATCAGAGATGGATGTCTGTCATTTACTGCTAGGTAGACCCTGGCAGTATGATGTAGATGCAAAACATGATGGGAAGAAAAACTACACTATGTCCCCACTCCCGATGATAGAAAGGAACAACATGTAGTGACCAGTGTAATGCTTGTAGGGGAAAAGGAGTTCATGAAATCCTTAAAAGAAAAAGACACACCCTTCTTTGCATTAGTTGTGAGATGGAAAGAAACACCTGTAGAAAAACCTAAAGAGAAGGTATAGGAAAGGAGTATAGGTCCTAAATAAGTGAAAGAATTGTTGGAAAAATATAAGGGGATAGTTGCAGATAGTGTCTCAGAGACTTTACCACCACAAAGAGATGTCAATTATTGTATAGACCTAATCCTTGGTGCAACCTTACCAAACAAAGTAAACTATAAAATGACTCCAGAGTAGAACAAGGAGATTGCAAGCCAGATTTAAGAATTAATGACTAAAGGGTTCATAAGGAAGAGTATTAGCCCATGTGTAGTCCCTGCAGTGTTAGCTCCCAATAAATAAGGTACATAGAGACCTTGTACAGACTCTAGAGATATAAACAAAATCACCATAAGGTATAGGTTTCTGATGCCTAGGATAGAAGACCTATTGGATTGCCTAGGAGGGGAAAAGTGCTACTAAAGGGTAGATTTAAATACTAGCTACCACTAGAAGGATAAGATAAGGAGATGAGTGGAAGACAATCTTCAAGACAATAGAGGGTCTTTTTGAGTGGCTAGTAATGCCTTTTCGACTCTCAAATGCCTCTAGCACTTTTATGAGGCTTATGAATGAAGTATTGAAGCCTTAAATTAACAATTTTTTTGTGGTATACCTGGATGATATACTGATCTTTAGTAAACATAGAGATGAGCACCTAAGACATTTGGATTTGGATTTGAAGAAACTTCATGAAGAGCAGCTGAAGCTAAAATTGGAAAATTTGTGTTATTGCAAGAAGATATTGTATTTCTTGGCTTTGTGATGTCACTGGTGTAACCACCTGGATTTTCTCTGTTCTGACCATAGACCCTATTTTCCCTAAGTGTGATCATACCCCCAATTATGTTCATACAACTCTTCAATCGGCTAACATAATTCATTTGAATCAGATTTAATCTCCTAAGTGATCTAATCACTAAATTTTATTAATCACCTTAGCCAATCAAATCAAATTCATTTAATTCAAATTAATTCAAATCAAACTTGGCTAAGGTAATTAATTTAAAAGGAATTAAATAAATTCTTATTATATCTAATCACTTGCAAAGCCTATCTTCTAGCCTGAATTAATCTAATTAATTGACTATGGTCCTAATTATCTAAAGCAATAAAAAGCTTAAATAATTAATATTCCTATTTTTGAATGAATATATTTAATATAACTCATTTCATTAATATTCCCCTAAACCCCTAACCTAACCTATCTCAACCACCTTAACCCTGGGTTCAAACCCATCCCAACCTATTCACCCCATGCTAAATCTAATCCTAATTCTAATCCCATTTTAACCCACCTCCTAATGATGTCACATTCCTAATATGTGATCAGGAACTCAACCCACTTGAGAAAGTCAACTTTTTCAAGCTTGACTCTCTCTAAGTCCACCTTCTCAAGCTTTCCTCTTACACCCTCACCATGCTTCTTAAATGCTCTCATTAATGCATTATTAATGGAGATTCCTCAAGCCCATGCCTCATGAATACCTATGGCATTTGTTCCTCTTACACCTCATTAATGGGTTTTACAACTCCATTAATGACCCTTGTCCCCCCTCTCTCTCCTCATTTCTTCTATAAATAGAAGGAGTTGTTGAGCTCAAATAAGCCAAAATTTTAGATTGAAAATGTATTGTTATGCTGTTAGGATTTACATAGATTCATGTTAAATTTAGTTTCCATGTTTATGCATTGTTATGATCTTTATTTTTGGAGCTAGAATGCATGTTTATTAGATATCTTTCTTATTTTTAATTGAATCTTTCATGCTAGGTTGTATATGTCACTGAAAGATGCATAATCTGAGGGCTATTATGTTGTTTTTTACACTCCTAGTTAGAAAGAAATAGATCGATTTTAGTGGATTTTCATGTTTTACTAACCCTATTTTCACTAATGTAATGATCTATTGAAGTGGTGTGTCGCAGGTAACAGGTGCACTATTTCACACACACAACTAGATGGTCAAAAAATTAATTTCACTAAGGTAGAAGCAATTCTAAATTGGCTAACCCCGATATTTGCATCAAAGGTAAAACAATTCCATGGACTTTCAAGTTTTTATAAGAAATTTATTAAAAAGTTTATTGATGTGTGTGCTCCCATGATGGATACTATAAAAGGGGGTAGGAAATGTAACTTTATGTGGACTAAGAATGAAGACAAAGAATTTGAGTATTTGAAAAGGAGAGTAACAGATCAACCCATACTGGTTTTACCATATTTTTATAAATTTTTCATAGTTGAATATGATGCTAGTAATAAGGCTATTGGAGAAGTTTTGAGTCAAGAAGGGAGGCATGTTACCTTCTTTAGTGAAAAAATAAATGAAGAAAAACAAAAGTACTCAACCTATGATTTAGAGATTTATGCTATGTGCAGTCACTTATAAAGTGGAGACATTATTTTCTACTGAAGGAATTTTTTTTTTTTACCGACAACCATGCTCTCATTTTCTTGAATAGATAGGAAAAGTTGAACCATAGACATATAAAGTGGATGGAGTTTTTTCAATCTTACACCTTCACCATCAAGCACAAGAAAGTGATAGAAAATAAAGTAGCAGATACCCTTAGTAGGATAAATCTAACAATGAAGGAGGTTCAGTTGGAAAGTGTAGGCATCCACTCTATGAAGGACATGTACCTAAGTGATAAAGATTTCAAGGAGGTTTATCAAGTTTGCATAGATATGAGTGATCGGTATTATACTAAATTTTCTGATTTCATTTTGCAAGAAGGAATAGTGTTGAGAGGCAGTCAATTTTGTGTACCCAAAGGTTCTATGAGAGAGAATATAATCAAGGAAAAGCATTGTGGTAGCTTGGTAGGACACTTTGGAGTTGATAAAACTCTTGAACTTGTGAGGAGATTATATTTTTGTCTGAAGATGCATACAAAGGTAAGAAAGTATGTGGAGGGGGGTTTGGTGTGTTAAAAAGCCAAAGGTCACACTTCAAATGCAGGTTTGTATACACCTCTTCCAATCCCTATAAAACCTTGGGATTTGATAAGTATGGACTTTGTGTTGGGACTCCCTAAAACTAAGTCTGATTATGACAGTGTGTATGTAGTTGTGAATAGATTTTCCAAAATGGCTCATTTTCTAACTTGTAAAACAACCCATGATGCATCTCATATTGTAGGAATATTCTTTAAAGATATTTTTATACTTCATGGTTTTCCATTGTCCATTATTTCTGATAGATATTATAAGTTCATATGACATTTTTGGAGGACTTTCTGGAATATATTGGGAACAAATCTATATTTTTCAACAACTTATCACCCTTAGTTAGATGGTCAAATAGAGGTGATAAATAGGTCTCTCAGTAACTTGAGTTCTTTTTAAACCTTAGGAGTGTGGTGTAGAGCACCCCAAGGGTTTCCTTTGATGTAATAAGGTTTGATCCTTAGGATCAAACCAATGATATTTGTTTGGTCCATTTTTTTAAGGCTAAGGGTCCGAGAGGTATTTTATAAGCCTTGGGTCTCCTTAGACCTGTGTGTTAAAAATGTGTCACACTTCTATGAATCATTATATCCAAGATTGCTCAAGAATGAGGTCTTGAATGATGACTCATAGCTCTCTATTCATGGAGTGCAAGGATTTGTAATGGAGGCCCTCAGATTGACCTAGTTTGTGCCCATGCAAGTACACCATAAAATAAGAGATTCAAAAAGGAAAAGCAAGAGTGCTAGTCTCCATGGTCATCAAGTATGCATGCAAATGAAAATGGAAGCTATTATATATGATAACAATACAATATTATTCTATGAAGGAAATACAAATGCAAGATTAATCTATGAAAGGAAACATGAATCTAATCTAATATGCAAGTGAAAGATTAATCTAAATGGATTGCCATGGGGACATGAGAGATGAAGACAAGAAGAGAGAAGTTGCAATATCGAAGCTCAAGTGCTCAAATTCTCCTCCAAAGTTGCTCTCCAAACCTGCAGCATAACAATAGCATCAAAATTCTATCCCTTAATGAGAAGGGGAGGTTTTTATTTTAAAGAGCAATGGACGGTAGAGATTAAGAGGCAAAAAGAAATGAGTAATGGTGGAGATTAAATCTTGGTTGATCCATGTACTCATATCTTCAAAAGGCAAAATCAAAGGCTATGATTAAGAGGCAAAAAGCCCACCACTTAGGAATATGTGTGAAGAAAAAGGAGCTTTATTTATTTTTATTTAATTTATTTCCCTTTTCAACACAAAGAGGGATTTAAGTGGGGATTTTATTTTATTTAATCAAAAGAGGGATTTTCTTTTATTTAAATAAGATTATTTTATTTAATTAAAAATGGAGATTTTAATTAAATAAGATAATATTATTTAATTAAGAGAGATTTTAATTAAATAAGATTATTTTATTTAATAAAAAGGGATTGTTTTCTTTTAATTCAATAAGATAAATGATGAAATGATCAAACCTTAGGAAATATTGAAATAATTGAATTAATTATGATTTGATCAAGGGAATTGATTTGAATTAAAATGTTGCAAAGCATTGATTCAGAAATTTTGATAAATTGATAAATGGGGGCACATAGTCTAGGCGACCATTTTAGGGTGCATACAAGACCGACCAGACTTTAAAGTTAAGTCTAGGATTTGTCTAAAAACTAAACTTGCAAGGTCGATAACTAATTATTGTTAACAAGTTACCGAGCGGTTGCAAGTTTGTGTCCCAATGGTCATAACCATTTAAAAGTTGGTTATGGTCATTGGAAATGGTCTATTTATAGGAATCAAGCCTATCTACAAAGTGATTGGTTGAAAATAGGAGTTAGTCAAGTTGATCGAAAGAAGTTGAATTGTATGAGATTGATAACATTGTACAATTCTTGGTGGATTGAATAAAGACAACATTTTATTTCCTGAATAAATTTCTCGTTTCCTGTATTGCATGGGAATGAAGTGGAACATGTTGAATTTCAAATGTAACTAATTTGAATTCATTTGTGATTGTAGGAGGGAGATCCAATTGTTTTGTTCAAATTGCACAGAAAACCCTCGTCTATTTCGTGTGATTCAAAGATGGAACCCTGACTTGTCATCTTAATAGTAGGATTCCTTGACCACTTGGGAAATGCAAGTTAGGGATGTGTATTTTAGGATTCCTAAGGTTCATAAAGGGAAGTGTTGGTCATTTGTTGTATCCATCAAGCCATAGGATAAATAAGCCCATGTATTTATCCTAGAGTGATGAATATGTGTAGACAATTAGACAAGTGGAGTATTTGACATGGTAGATGGTGATTTGGAACAAGTTGGGGTAGAAGAACATCTATGAGGTGTTGGATCAACTTTGTATACCCATTCTAGATACTTGATTTGTTAACCAAACCTAAGTAGGCCTATTAGGTCTGTGAACACAATGAGGATTAAAGGGGTGCTGGAGTGGAGTTGGTTCATACAACTTTAGAGTTTTGCATAAGTCCCTAAAGGGTACTCGAATATGTGAGTTGTTTTCCAAGTCATTAAGAAGAAAGGAAGTTGTGGTTTAGAAACCTCTCGGTGCTTGGTAACTAGGAAAGTTCTCAGTTTAACTTAGTTATTGTGCTCGGTTGGCTTCACCGAGTGTGCTTGGTGGTTATTCTAGTTACTTGATAGTTCATTGTTACTTGCCTCACCGAGTATTTTTATAAATTTGAAGAAGGTTGGATTGTAAGATTGATATCTTGGAGTCCTAAAAGAATAAAGGGCCCATAGATAAATCTCCTATTTACCAAGCTCTGCATCAGATAGCCCCTTTCACAGTTGCTTGTCGAGTCATTTGTGTGCCTTTTACACTCTCACCTATAATAATCATCATTCCAAAGCTTCTATTTTGGGTTGGTGAAGATTGTGTTTGCATTTGTATTTACACAATTTTAAATGTTTCTAGTGAATTTTTAACAATTCCATTTTTTACATTGGTCTATTATAAAACTTCCAATTCATGTAGGTTTTTAAATGCTTTGGAAAATTGTTGTAATACTTCCGATTTCGGAAAAAACATGGATGATGCTGGCAAAAATAATTGTGAAACTTCCTTTTACACCTTCCAATTGTTTTGGTTCAAAAATTTTGAGAATCCTTTTAAAAAATACATTTTGTACATGCTTCGCGGGATGTTTGTGACTTGTTCCACAATTTCTATCTTGTGCAAGATGCTGGCAAAATTTATGGAATTTGGCTTTATACTTGTCGATTGTATTTGTTGAAAGTTTCTAAAGTTCACCAAATCACAGTCCTGGTTTTTTCACCGGTGCAAAATGGCGAAACACAACTCTCTTGTCACTATTTTGTAGCTCTCTAAGACCCCATATGTGATATAGCGATAAACCTATAAATTCTCATCTTTCTTGATTTGGGTTCGAGTATTTTTCTTATGACTTCATGTTTGTTTGCAGTGCTGCCACATTCTCATCTGTTACTGATGAACTACAACTGATTGAATGTTTGAAGATGTTAAGTTGATGATCACCGAGTTGTATAAAGTTAATGCAAGACATTGAATAAGTTAATGTATTGTCATTGATGTCAACTTGATATAATTTGATTGGTTATATACATATTGTCAAAGACTTCAAAGAACCAAAGAAATCAAAGTTATGTTATTAGTAATGCATAAAAATTTTGTATACACCAAGTGACAACAAACACCGAAGGACAGTGCACACTGATGGATAGAGAACCCCGAGAAGAGTCACAGTGATACCCGAGCAAGCATTATCAAGAAGAACCAAAGTGGTACCCAAGAAGAATAAAAATTCATAGTGTTACCTGATGGACAGACAACCTTGACAGATAGAGATGCCTGAGGACAACTGAAGTCAAGACCGAGAAAACAAGGAGTTAAACACCGATCAGAACTGAAGTTTAGAAATGACAAAAGACTTAGCTGGCAGGAGCTAAATATAGAGTTAACTGTTTGATTACATTGTTATCATCGACTAGTTAAAAGCTAGAGATTTAAAGCTAGTTTTGTTCCAGTTGTCAAGAAGAAATCTATGGGATAAAACTAAAGTATGCTTTAAAGCAGGAATGGTGAGATTTATAGATCACATCAAGAACAAGAAAGACAAGGAATTAGAAATGGTGAAATCATGTCTATAAAAGAGACAAGTTATTTATTTTGTAAGAGGATGCCGAAGAGAATACTGGTGAAGATAAGAAGTCTTCATACAAACCTGATCAAACAACCTGAAGAATAGAGCTAAAGAATCATGCAGACACCGAGCAACAGAGAAGTAAGAGGATTCACTGAGTAGAAAGAAGTGGAGAAAAGGAACAAAAGAGAACATTGATCAGAAAGGTATTATGAGCTTACAATAGGTCTAAACATCTACAAGATTAAGTTGTATTTATGAACAGATCATATACTATTTCAGTTTAACCATTGATTCAGAAAATCTCTTAACAACGTAGGATTTAACCATCTTTTATATATTGAGATACATCCCAAGGAGTATCAAAATTTTTCTCGTGAAGATAGCATAGTGAATGCCACATATCAAGTGAAAAACTATTAAATCTAAATCCTCTAACAAGGTCTCACTTAACAGTGTGTTTGTAACCTTTAACAGGGTTGACTCTTCACCGAGCTCGCTTCAGAAGAGTGAAAATTTTGGGTTACCAGTCCCAAGTGGTTTTTCCCTTAACAGGGTTTTCACATTAAAAATCCATGTGTCAAAAGTGTATATGGTTCATTGCTTTGATGTTTTTCTTTACACATTACTAAAATAGGATTGATCAGTAAACACTAAGTTATTTACTATATTTTGGTATAGACTAGACTGATATTTGGTAAAGCTTAAGAAAAGGTATAAACAATATATTCCAAGAAGTAGTTATTTTATAAGATTATTTAAGGGCATACATCTTGTAGCACTGAAGATAACTAGAGGTTTATATTTGTGGTATAATGTTTTGGGTTGATTTATTGGATTAAATTTTGAGGCCACTGATTCACCCCCCATCTCAATTATTCTAACAATTGGTATGAGAGCTTGTGTGCTTAGAAAGGGAGTTTAAAGAATCAAGAAAAAGATCACAAGATGAGCAAAAGGGATGTGCCTAAGTTGAACAAGGACAACATTGCATCATGGAAAAGTAGGATAAGACTCCACCTATCAGGTATTGGAAATGATGTTACTCAATACTTAGATACTGAATTTGTTTTACCTACTGGACCTCCAACAGTTGATCAAATGAGAGAAAATCATGAGCACAATTCTATGATGATAGAACTTGCTTCCTCACTCTTCGATGCTGAATTTGAAGATGTCAAAACATGCACCACTGCAAAGCAAATGTGGGTCAAATTGAAGCTAGTACATGGAGGAGATTCAAATGTGCTAAGAGCTAAGGTGGAAAGCCTAAGAGGAAGGTTTGATGACCTATGAATGAGAGAAGGATAAAACATCACTTAGTACAACTGCAAAATCAAAGAGGTAGTCAATGCTATTCGAGGAGTAGGAGGTGTACTTAAAGAAGAAACAATGGTAAGTAAAATCCTAAGAACCTTACTGCCTATGTATGCTATTAGAGTATCTTCTATACAAGAAATGAGAGCAGTAGAAAATAACAATGTCACTCTAGATAGTTTGATTGGTAGACTTATTTAATTTCAGATGAATAACTTTGACAACAGTGTCTTACCATCTATTGAGTCTGCATTCAAATCTTCTTTGAAAATAAGTAAATCAGGTCATAAACACACTATGAGAAATGATAGTGAAAGTGACAGTGATGACCAAAAATTTGATGAGATTGAAGCACTAATGGCTAGAAGATTGCAGAGAGGAAAAGGTAGATACAAAGGTAAATTACCATTGGTATGTTTTAATTGTAAAGAGATTGGACACTTTGCTGCTAGATGTCCTAATAAAAGAAAAGAAGATAGAAACAATGACAGATCATGTGAAAAGAAGTTTGACAGAGATTACCGAAGCAATCAACAAACTGACAGAAGAGACAATCGAGACTACAAGGACAAAGGAAAGAAAGCTTGTTACCTGGCTAAGAACAAAGCTGAGAATACTGACACTGAATCTGATGAAGATATTGAGGTGGTATTTGTTGCTATGAAGGACGATTCAAATGAAGAGGAAAGGTATGTTGAGACTGCAATCATATCTAAGGTTATTAAAAATTATGTCTCGACTATTGATAGTGGTTGTACTCACCACATGACTGGAGATAAAGAAAAGTTTGAAACTTTTGAATATTATAATGGTGGATCAGTAAGAATGGGTAATGACTCACCTTGTTCGATTGAAGGTAAAGGAACCATAATGTTGAATAATTTGATCAGATGTGAAAATGCATATTGGGTGAAAGGAATTAACTATAATCTATTGATTGTTTCATAGCTAAATAACACAGGACACCAAGTTGCATTTGGTGAGAACAAAAAGGCAAAGATCTTTAATGAATAAGGAAGGTTGATCGAAACTGGTGAACAGACAAAAGGTAACCTATTTTATCTTGATTATATTAACACCACTTGTTTAATGGCTAGAAAAGAAGGCATATGGTTGTGGCATAAAAGGTTATGTCATGTGAATTTTGACAACATAATTAGGATAAGCAATAAAAGGAAAGTAAGAGGCTTACCGAGCATGTCAAAGTCTAACCATGTCATGTGTAAGAATTGTCAAAAAGGTAAAATGACAAAGTTTAGTTTCAAGAGAAAAACCTACACATCTAATGCTATTCTAGAATTAGTCCATACTGGCCTATGTGGACCCATGAGAATAAAGAGCTACTATGGAGATACATACTTCATTATATTTGTAGATGATTATTCTAGAATGATGACAGTTATATTCTTAAAAGAGAAATCAGAAGCATTCAAGATGTTTAAATGGTATAAAGCTATAGTGGAAAAACAAAGTGGTCAATGTTAGAGTATTATTACTTTATGCTTATTAATTAAATCATATCGATTTAATTATATAAGTTTATATTACTCTAGTTACTTAAGCTTCACTTAGGTACATTATTAATTAATTATTAATTAATAATGTGCAACCTAGTTTTTTCCTTTAGGGTTTCTTTCTCACCTTTCATAAGGTTGAGCTTTGTACTTTTTCTCAGTTCGCATAATAGATTTTTGAGCTCTAACATCTTTGAGCACAAGAGGTTTCTGCTTTTTCCATTTTGTTGCTTCATTCTTTGTGACAGGTTTATTGCATGCAGTTGGATCTTGGAGTTGAATATGATATTTGATCAGTTTCTACATGGTATCAGAGCCTTGCTACTGCAACTTGTTCAAGCTTTTTGGAGCTATGGATCAAGCCCTCTCTTTCTGGGATTTTCTGGTATTTTCTATATTGGATCTGGAGGGTTGCAATTTTTTAGAGTCATTTGAGCCAAAACAGACTCTGCCATTGCGTTTAGAAGGCCCAGGAGAGTCAAAAAACATATAAAGTTTGACTATTTTGGCCTCTGTGACCACAAAAAAAAATTATGGCCTATTAGGGCCATACGGGCTCAAAAATCGAGAAAAAAATCTCAAAAAATTTCAAAAAATGTGTTTTTTTGCCTTTTTTGGGCGCTGCCAGCACACGCCACCAGCGCGCCGCCCGCGCGCCGCTTCTAGCCAGCGCGCCGCCCTTCAACCGCTTGGCCGCCACCCGGGCCCGCCGCTGCCCGCGCCCGGCCCGGCCGCCGCCGCCTCCCCGCCCAGCCGCAACCACCGCCGGCTGCACCGCCTCTGCGCTGCTCGGCTGCAGTGCCACCCGCGAGCCACCCGGCTGTCACCCGGCCACCACCACCACCACCAGCGCCGCTCAGACAGCCCCGTGATGTCCATACGGGCGTCAATTTTTTTGCAGTGACTGGTTTTTTCCAGCAAGTTAGTTTTCAGAGTACTTGTTCATTTTTTCCTCATAACTTGAGCATACGAGCTCAAAATTTGGCAAACAAGATATCGTCGGAAATCTCTTTTTGAGCTCTACACGATTCTAGAGGTTTGGGTTTTTGACTCAGTCATTTTGATGCTATTTTTTAGCTTCAAAGTTAGCAGTTCTTTTCTACACTCCGGGAGCTGTATCTTGTGCATCCGATCTCTGTTTTGAGCAAACAAATAGGCGTTGGAAAGGTCTTGGAATGCTCTATCCAGATCCTTAGCCTTTTTCATCAAATTTTTTCCAGTACACAAGTTATTATCTGAATCATTCTAGCTCTTTCTGTCTTTCAGGCTTTCCATATTGTATTGGGAATTGGGTTTTATCAATTGTGGGGGGGTGTTATTTCTTGCTTTTCTGTTATTTATATCAGAAAATCAAAACATTGTATCACATAAAACAAAACCCCTTCTCCATCTTCTATCTAGTTCTGAAAGAAAACATAATAAAAAAAATAGTCAGAGCACTTGGCACTATGGCAGACACAGCATCCGTTGAGCTTCTCACTCCACACAATTATCATGTGTGGAAGCCAAAAATGACCAGACTCCTCATGTCATGAGGTTTATGATCCTATCTGGATATAGTTCAGCCAGTTCTTTAGAGGCCTTATGAGGCTCTTATGCACAGAAACAGGATGGATGAGGCAATGGGCCTCATTGCCATGAATATTTTAGATGGGTTGTTGTTCCACCTGGATGGTCTGACTACACCCAG
>MU225858.1:37208-48093 GCA_018584345.1 Thuja plicata | reverse complement strand
CTTCCTTTCACTCCTTTGCATTGGAGTCATGGTGGTTTGTTCATTGATCCAGGGGTTCTTTCATTTTGGGGGGGCTTTGGAGCCTCGACCCTCTCTCACGGGGGGGTTGGTAGCACGCATTGTACTACTAGCTTTGAGAGAGTCTCTTGAAGTCATTCCTTTTGTCTTTTCTTTCTTTTATATCTCTTTTTGGAGAGGAGTTTTTCCCACTGGGTTTTCTCCTTTTTCTCTGGTTTATAGAGATTTCCTTGTACTGGGTACCTGATCAGGCCTTGTTACCTGGACCCATTTCTTGCTTTCATAGTTTTTGCTAGGTCATCTTTCTCCCTGCATTCAGCTTAAGGGGGGGTGTTAGAGTATTATTACTTTATGCTTATTAATTAAATCATATCGATTTAATTATATAAGTTTATATTACTCTAGTTACTTAAGCTTCACTTTGGTACATTATTAATTAATAATGTGCAACCTAGTTTTTTCCTTTAGGGTTTCTTTCTCACCTTTCATAAGGTTGAGCTTTGTACTTTTTCTCAGTTTGCATAATAGATTTTTGAGCTCTGACATCTTTGAGCACAAGAGGTTTCTGCTTTTTCCATTTTGTTGCTTCATTCTTTGTGACAGGTTTATTGCATGCAGCTGGATCTTGGAGTTGAATCTGATATTTGATTAGTTTCTACAGTCAAGAACTAAAATTCCTAAGATCAAATAGAGGAGGATAATTTATTTCTGATGAATTCACTAACTTTTATAATGAGCATGGAATTCAAAGACAAGTTTCTGTACCAAGAACACCACAATAAAATGGGATTGTTGAAAGAAGGAACAGATCCATTGTTTATTATGCCAGAACACTGATGATTGAGAAAGGCATCACTCAAACATTCTAGAGAGAAGCTATCAGTACTGTTGTCTACACATTGAACAAAGTTCAATTGAAGAAAGACACCTTATGAGCTATGGTATGGACATAAACCAAATGTAAGTTACTCCAAAAAAATTTGAAGTCAATGTTATATTTTGAAAGATGATAGAAATGGGAAGCTTGACTCCAAAGGTGAATTATGAATATTTTTAGGGTATTTTACCAAAAGAAAGGCTTATAAATGTCTTAACAAATCCTCTAACAAAATCATTGAAAGTGTAAATGTCAAAGTAGATGAATTTGCTGAGAAAACTCATGAGGAAAGTAGATAGAACCAAAAGACTACAACAAGTTTGTCTATAGTGATAAACCTGGCACTCTGCCTGAGCAATAGTGTATCACTCCCGAGTGATAGAACAATGCACCTGAGCATCAGGCTGTAAACACCGAAAATCAAGAAATTGCTCAAAATGATGCACCGAGTGATGGAGATCAAAATGAAGGTCAAGATGATGATCAAATTGATGAACAAAGAGCTAAACTGGTACTTGCAAAGTATGTTAGAATATACCATCCACAGAACTAGACCATAGGAGACAAAAAGGCTGGAATGATAACAAGAAGTGAGTCACTAAACACTAGATGTTTAATTTGGGATTTTGAGACTAAATATGTTAATACTGCACTTGAAAATGAATAATGTGTTACTTCTATGAATGAAGAGATAGAACAGGTTGAGAAGAATAGAACATGGACATTAGTACCTAGACCAGATGAAAAGAATGTCATTGGTACCAAATGGATATTCAAAATAAAGTTGAATGAGAATGGAGAATTCACAAGGAACAAAGCAAGATTAGTATGAAAGGGGTATGCACAAGAAGAAGGTATTAACTATGGAGAAGCCTTTGCACCCATTTCTAGACTAGAAGGAATCAAAATTCTACTTGCTTATGCTACTTACAAAGGATTCAAGGTATACCAAATGGATGTCAAATTTGCATTCCTAAATGGAATCCTAAAAGAAGAAGTATACATTGAACAACTAGAAGGGTTTGTTGATTCTGACAAGAGAAACATGGTTTATATACTACACAAAGCCTTGTATGGATTGAAACAAGCACCTAGAGAATGGTATGAAAGACTTCACTCATAACTCATAATTATTGGATTTGTAAGAACAAGTGAAAACAATAATCTATATTTAAAAGAAGACATTGATGATAACATTCTGATTTCTGAAATATTTGTTGATGATATCATATTTGGTGGTAATGATATGTTATGAAAATCATTTGTTGTTGAAATGAGCAAAGAATTTGAGATGTCAATGTTTGGGGAGATCAAATTCTTTCTTGGTCTATAGATTCTTCAACAGGATGCGGGGATATAGATCACACAATCCAAATACATCAAGGAAGTTCTCAAGATATTCAAGATGGAGGACTCCGAGCCAGTTGGAACACCTATAGAAATCAGTTGCAAGATGACAAAAGAAGAAAATTCAACCAAGGTAAATCAGACCTTATATAGATCAATGATTGGAAAACTCGTGTATGTTGTTCATACTAGACCAGATATAGCACATGCAGTTGGAATAGTTGCAAGATTCTCTACTAATCCCAAGGAATCACACATAATTGTTGTCAAAAGAATTTTGAGATGTCTAAAGAACACCGAAGACTATGGCTTATGGTATTAAAGAGAAGGCAAATTTGAGCTTCAATTCTATGCAGATGCTGATTGGGCTGGAGAATTAGATGACAGAAAGAGCACAACATGAGGAGAATTCTTCATGGCTGACAGAATTGTCACATGGATAAGTAAGAAACAAGGATGCATCTCACAATCTACTACAGAAGAATAATATGTGGATATTGCTGCAAATTTCTCTAACATTGCATGGATCAAGCAATTACTGGAAGGTATGAATATGGAAATTATTGAACCAGTGATTATCTATTGTGATAATACAAGTGCAATAAACATTTCAAAGAATCCTGGCATGCATGCTAAGAAAAAGCATATTGCTATCAAGTATTATTACTTAAGAGAACAAGTGCAAGAGAAAGAGGTGATATTGGAATATGTTCAATCTAAGGAACAATTAGCAAACATATTCACAAAGTCATTGCCTAAAGATACATTTGAGTACCTGAGAAAGAGACCAGGGGTCTGACCCTTGTCTATTGGTCACTAAGCTGACTAGGAGGCTGCATCAGCCTACACATAATCAGAAGATCATTCATGTTGATGCAAGCAAAGAGATGGACTGCAAAGATATCTCAATACACAACAAGGTACTTATCTGCACAAAAAAAACCAGAGCTATTGTATTGCTGATGGAAAGGGAAATTCAAGGAATATATTATTAAAAAAAGAGAGATTTAGTTTGGCATTGTTGTCAAAGGGAGAGAAGTATCCAAAGGGAGAGATGACTTAAGGAAGAGATTATATCCATATGAAATATCTATCAGAAGTAGTCAAAGGAAAATTTATCAGAAGTAGTCAGAGGAAAAAAAGATATGAATAGAAATATCCATCAAGGAGAGGAACAGTCAAAGGGAGAGAAAACATCAGATAAAGATTCAAATAAACATCCATCTAAGGGAGAGAATTGGAAAAGTTAACACTGCATATCTATCCAGAAAAGGGAGAAGAGATTCTACAAACAAAGGGAGAGACAAAATCAGAAGTTGCTACATCTGTCCAGTGAAGGGAATGAAGAATGAAGAAAGTACTCTGTAAGAATCAAATCTATGCTAGAAGAGCTTACCAAGAGTCAGACATTTGTGTTGGTTATAGAAGAATAAGTTTGGTAGAGATGATGAACTACAACTGATATATTTTATATTGTATTAGTATTATGTAGTATGTTTCCATCAATGCCAAAGGGAGAGATTTATGAACTATAACTGATTGAATATTTGAAGATGTTAAGTGGATGATCACCGAGCTGCAGAAAGTTAATGCAAGACATTAAATCAGTTAATGTATTGTCATTGATGTCAACTTTATATAATCTTATTGGTTATATACATATTGTCAAAGACTTCAAAGAACCAAAGAGATAAAATTTATGTTATCAATAATGCATAAAATTTTAGTATACACCAAGTGACAACAAACACCAACGGACAGTGCACATCAACGGATAGAGAACCCAGAGAAGAGTCACAGTGATACCCGAGCAAGCATTTTTGAGAAGAACCAAAGTGATACCCGAGCATAACTGAAAGTCATAGTGTTGCCCGATGGACAGACAACTCCAATAGACTGAGATGCCCAAGGACAACTGAAGTCAAGATCAAGCAAACAAGGAGTTAATCACCGATCAGAACTGAAGTTTAGAAATGACAAAAGACTTAGCTGGAAGGAGCTAAATATGGAGTTAACTGTTTGATTACATTGTTTTCATCAACCAGTTAAAAGCTAGAGATAAGGAAGATATTTAAAGCTAGTTTTATTCCAATTGTCAAGAAGAAATCTACGGGATAAAACTAAAGTATGCTTTAAAGAAGGAATGGAGAGATTTACGGATCACATCAAGAACAAGAAAGACAGACTTAGAAATGGTCAAATCATGTCTATAAAAGAGATAAGCTATTCATTATGTAAGAGGATGTTGAAGAGAATACTGGTGAAGATAAGAAGTCTTCATACAGACCTGATCAAACAATTTGAAGAATAGAGCTAAAGAATTTTGCAGAGACTGAGCAACAAAGAAGCAACAACATTCATCGAGTAGAGAGAAGTGGAGCAAAGGAACTGAAGAGAATATTGACTAGAAAGGTATTATGAGCTTACAATAGGTCTGAACATCTGCAAGATTAATTTTTATTTATGAACAAATCATATATTGTTTCAGTTTAACCATTGATTCAGAAAATCTCTTAACAGAGTAGGATTTAACCATCCTTTATATATTAAGATACATCCCAAGGAGTATCAAAAGGTTTCTCATGAAGATACCATAGTGAATGTCATATATCAAGTGACAAACTATTAAATCTAAATCCTCTAACAAGGTTTCACTTAACAATGTGTTTATAACCTTTAACAGGGTTGGCTCTTCACCGAGCTCACTTCAGAAGAGTGAAAATTTTGGGTTAGCAGTCCCAAGTGGTTTTCCCTTAACAAGGTTTCCATGTTAAAAATAAATGTGTCAAATGTGTATATGGTTCATTTTTTTTATGTTTTCCTTTACACATTACTAAACATAATTGATCGGTAAACACTAAGTTATTTACTATATTTCGGTAAAGACTATACTATTATTCGGTAACGCTTAAGAAAAAGGATAAACGGTATATTTTGAGTAGTAGTTATTTGATAAGATTATTTAAGGGAATACATCTTGTAGGACTATAGATAACTAGAGGTTTATATTTTTGATATGAAGTTTTGGGTTGATTTATTGGATTAAATTTTGAGGCCACTGATTTACCCCCCCTCTCAGTTATTCTAACAGTTACAAGTTATTTTTAGTAGCTATGAACAGAATTTGATAAATTCAAGTTTATGTTCTTTAGTCAACAACTATAAATACTTATAAAAAAGCCTCAATTAATTGGTTATTTCTCATATTTCATGCATGTCTACCAGAGCAGAAACTCGGTGAGTTATCTGGCTTCACATAATTAATCTCAAATATATATGTGTCTTGGTTCAAATTTCTAATATTGTGTAGAGGTTAGGATTGTGTTGATAGAGGCTCAATTATTTTCATGTCTGCCAATCACATTAACTTGAAAGCCTTCCAAATCACTTACCCTACTTCTGCGACCACTGCACTACATCATAAGAGCCCAAAAATAAAGCTATACCATTACAAATTGTGTTGATTGAACATTCTTCTATGGATGCTCATTTGCAGTTCTAAGTTCCCATATTGGCACATACGCGAAAGGTGTTGGCTATAATTGTGAAATTTGTAATGTTTATTTTTTGGAAAAAGTGTCCATAGCCACTAAAATATTTTTATTATTTATATTTTGTTTTTGTTTTTTTACACAGGTTCAACAAGGACTCATGGAGGAAAGAACCTAGAAAAGAAAACCTCCACATCATCACCCGTAAAGAAACAAAATGCAGTGAGGCAGACCTTATAAAATAGGTCAAACCTGGATAACATAAACACTGCCAGATCCATAAGTGGCCATGGAACATAATTCCAATTACAACAATGACCACATAAATTCCCCACCCATGCTTGAAGATTGTACAATATGAAAATGTTGGTGGATAAATGATGGATGGATTGTACATATAAAACTGTAAAGGGGATTGAAATAAAGATGTGTTTATTAAGAACATGTAATATATTAAGAAGGGTTGAATGATTATCTTAAAATGTAATGCATTGATATGTAAATTGTCCTTTAAGTTGCCTAGAATGTATTTAATTCCTTAATCCTAATTGAATTGTATTGATTAAGTATTGCAATTGTGATTAAGGAGAAGATAAGATATTCCCTTTATCCTCAAATGCACAAATGGGAGATCCAAGTTGATCAACCCCAAGGAAGGGCTAATGCATAAATGAATCAACTATTTGGAAAGGAGAATAAAAAGAGAGATAACTTAAATTCTATTAACTATATGTATAGAAATGATATATGATAGTAATTGAAGAAGTAGGAGAAATGCACTAACCTTGAAATATTACAGATCAAAGAATGCTATTTTCTAAGGTCTATATTGAGTTTCTGGAAAAATTGACAGTTGATCCCAAACCGAAACGCAAAGACGAACAAAACCCAAAAATATTTTTCCATTCTGATGTCGTCTTATGAAAAAGGTCAACCTTGACCCACAAATGTCAACCCTGACCCAATAATGTCGACCCTAACCTACACAGATCCGAAAGTGACTCTGTTCGCGGATCCTGAAAGTTTTCCGAAAAGGGTATCCAAATTCGGGTTCAAATCCATTGTTCTGTACCTGTACCTATAAAAAAAAGGAGATTATTTATTGTGGGCAGAGGGGTTTTCCTTCGTCAAACCTCAGTTTTGGAATTAACCTCAAATATATAATTGAAATTGCAGAAGTAAACAAAGCAAATGCATAAATTCACCTTGCTTGTGAAAGTCCTTGTGGCGGATTTGAATCCTTGAATCCACAAGTACACCTCAAAATGTGGAATGTAGAAAGGTAGGATGTCTTCAATCTCTTGCTAATAGATCTCCAACACCAAGTCTTGAATGGGTTCTAGAATTTGGAATAGGCTTGGAAGGTGGATGGAGAGATCACGAAAAGGGCACTTTGTAGCTTCAATCCTTCAATGGCCTCCAATGGATCTCCTTCATGAAAATGGATAATTGAATGAATGAATGCTTGCTTGAAATCTTGCTCCTTAGCTTTCTTGAAGTTCACTTGATGATGCTTGATCTCAATTAGGAATGCTTGATGTTGGTTCTTAGAGAAAATGAGAGAGAAAGATTCCCTTTTATATGAGATTAGGGCACAATATTCTAAGGAGGCCTACATAGGAGGATTAAATTCCCATTAAAGCCTTTACCCCTAGGAGAGGACCTATATTAAATATAATTTACAAATCAACACTTCAGAACCTGGAACAGTCGACTCGGAAGTGGGAAATAATTTTTGCAAAGGCCGACCTCCAAAATTTGTGAGACCCCAGGATCTAAACCCTGGGTCAAGGTCAAGGTCGACCCTAACCTAGGTTAGGGTCGAGGTTGACATAGACCTAAAAGGTCAACCCTGACCCTGACCCTGAAGCCCAGAATAACTAATCTGTAGTCCAGAATGCAGAAATTAGGCTAAATAGGAATGGAAAGAGGGACAGAACAGGGGGAAGCCATGTGAAGATCAGGAACCCATTCAAGGCACTTGCCATGACCCCAAACCACTTACTCAGAAGGCTAAACACATCTACAATGGAAGTGCTTCCATTTTTTGACTATACAAAGATTAACCATCAGTTATCCAGGAGATACAAATTATCACACCCCCAAATCCCACAGTATGGACCACCAAGAGAGATAGAAGAGAAGGGGAAGGAATCTAATCCAACATGATGGAACTTAGAAAAGATGTTATCTCTAGAAGGAATACAAGTAAATACATTCATTCAAAGTTTAGAAAAGAAGAACATGTACGAACCAATCTAGAGTCCTACATATACTCCTTCACAACCAACTGGAAAGATCAATTAGTAGTAGTGTAAAACTCAAATATTAAATATACAAGCTCAGGATACATGAACGCGCATAATCTGAGAAAAGTGAAAGTGGAACCATGCAAATGAGAGCTATAGAAAAATATAGCAGCAATAGTAATTATGTGTAATCGAGACAGTTAAGTCAAATGTTAAAGAAAACACTCTTTCACCTCCTAAACAGAATGGGATCATCAATAGCCTTATTTGCCAAAAAATTGCAACCATATTTGCTTCTCTAAAGCAATGAGTCAATTCAAATTTTGAAGGGTTTCCAATTTTCTATGAACCAAACCTAGCCTATATCTTAATTTCCAAGAGGAAGTCTTTCTAGATGAGATGATGTCATGAATCACCATTGATTCACCCTTAATGGTGAGATTAGAAAGGTTCATGAAGACTGTTAGGGAAAGACCAAAAAGAAGGGCTTCAAACTCTGAAACATTATTAGAATCTAGATGTAATTTCTTGCAAGTTTGCTCTACAACTGCCCTTCGGGTCTCTTAAAATAATCTCAGCACCAGAAATGCCTGGATTTCCCCTAGAGGCACCATCGTAGTTAAGTTTAACAACTCCAGGTGGGGGACCTGACCATGTTACATTGAAGCAGGAAGGAGAAGGGCTGGAAGAATGATAGACATGAGGTAGAAGAGTCTACAACAAAGGCCAATTATCGTGAATGAATAAATCCCATTTAGAAAAAGTTTTTTTGGAATTAATCAATTTGAAATGATAGGAAAGCATAAATTCTGATATAGCCCTCTCAATTTTACCGATCACATCTACCCAAGAATTAGATTTATTTCTAAAAATTCTTTCATTCCTTTCAAGCCAGATATTCCAAATGACTAGAGAGGGGTTGATCTCCTTGTAGACACCTAAAAATTACCAGGTGTATCTCAAGCATTCCAAACTATAAATCTCAGCCAAATGCCTTAAAATCTCATCTCAATGCAAAACAAATGGATCAAATCAAATGGACATTTATCAAATCAAATGGACAAAATTCAAATCAATTTAAAAGATCAAATAATCATGAAATCACATAATTAAATTCAAGCCTAAAGGGATTAATCAAATTATGCAATTGATTTTTCAATTGTATAGTTCAAATCAAAAGGATCAAATCCAACCCAATCACCCTTCCATGGCTAATTTAATTAAATGATGGATTTATTTAATTCCTAATATCTTTGAGACAACCAACCAACTTTCCCTCCATTTGAAAACACCTAAAAGCTTTTGACTTAACCAAACTTTGATCATGATTAACTCACTCTACCCCCTACCCTTGGGAAAATGCTATAAATACAAGCCATTTCCTATGTGTTTGGGATCCAATAATTCAATAGCAAAAGCATCCTTACTATAGGCATATGAGGAGCATTTGAGAGATTTTTGAGAGCATTTTAGCATTTGCATTACATTTAGCATATCATGTTTAGGAGCATTTATTATTTTCTCACATAATCTTGAAGCATTTTTTAGCATTTTGAGCATTCTAGCTAGATTAGAGCATTCATTTTTCATACATATCTCATTCTAGGATTGTCCTTGAGAGAGATTAAGCCTGAGAGCTCTCTTAACAAAGCTTGGATAGATAACCATGAGATGATATAGATTTTAGCTTCAATTCTTAGATTAACTTGTTTTATCTTTCCATAGAATTGTTGCTTTCAATCTTAATTTCATGAAGGTGTATTTTCTTACACACATAATGGCACCCACCGTGGTTCTTTAAGCCTCATTTCTAACATTTTTTTCTCTTAAAATTTTGTGTGTTTCAGATCATTTTTCTTGTTATTTTGCAGAAAGCAGGTGAAGAGTCGCGTACGAAGATTTAAGAGCTGCGTATAAAGCTTTAAGAGCCGTGTACAAAGATTTAAGAGCCGCCTAAGGATTTTTCTTCTATTCTCTATCTTTCATTCTTAGGTCGCCTGCTAGATAAAGTTTTTCGCCTGCTAGATAAAGTGAGCCACCTGTTAGATAAAGTGTGCCGCCTGTGAACTTTCAAGAGCCGCGTTCCAGCAACTTTTGACCTCACTTTGCATGTTTTGTGTCGCATGTCACTTTTATTTAGCCGCCTGTGGATTGTTTTAAGCCGCTTAGTAGGATTTAAAAGCCACTTAGAAAGTTTCTATTTACATGTAGCAGCATTTAAATGTCACCTTTTAGCTGTTAAATGTTGCATAAATGTTTCTACTTTAAATTGGGTTTTTGATGATTTGTTCACTGATTTGACTCTTTGTGTTTTTTTGTTTCGCAGATGAAAAATCACCTGAAGGTGCAGAAACTAGAGAAATGGGTTACAAGGCTTAGCAAAGAGGTGAGAATTAAGGTTAAAAATGACAAACAAACACATGCAAATAATCTCTTAGAGAGTTTTATTTGAGAGGGAACACTTATACGATCACTACATTAAAGTGTTTTTCTCTTACAAAGAAAAATTTCCCACTCTTTAATTGATTTTCATGCCTAGTTCTTTAAAGCTTTGATTTGATAAAATTTCACTAAAAGAGCTTTTAGGAGGGAATTTTTCATTTGAGTTTTTCTAAGTTTTCTTCACTTTGCCTCGCTTTGTGTTGACTAACTTGTTGGAGGAGGCAGAGTGGGAACGATCGCCACTAGGTGAGTGAAATAAGCCAAAAACACTCAAAAATGCACCTAGCTTTGCTAGCTTCGAAATCAAGTACTTATCTAATCAAACTTGCATTACTTAACTTGTGGCAATTCATTTGAATCTAGTATAAATAAGGACACCTTACTATTTTCTATTCGAACAAGATATTAGGTATATGCTCTCAACTTTTCAAAGTTGATCAAAAAGCCAAAAGTGTCAAGTT
>MU225858.1:5383-17622 GCA_018584345.1 Thuja plicata | reverse complement strand
TGTGGTTGCAATATCTTTGTTAAAGTAGTTAACGAATCTGAAATTGTAAGGATTTAAAAGAATTTGCACAATACTTTCCTTTAGAGATTAGCGTAGGAAGCTGTTTCCGCACCTGAGTTTCCTTACACATTAGTCCACATAAGTAAGTATGGACTAACTCCAAAATAGCATTAGATGTGTAGGTTTTTCTCTTGAAACTAGACTTCATCATTTTTCCTATTTGACAATTCTTGCACATAACATGGTCGAGCTTTGAAATACTCGGTAAGCCTCACTTTTCTTTTCTTACTTATCTTAACCATGTTGTCAAAGTTCACATGACATAAGCTTTTATGCCACAACCAGATGTCTTCATTTCTAGCCAATAAACAAGTGGTCTCAATATCATCAAGATATAATAGATTACCTTTTGTTTGTTCACCAGTACCAATCAACTTTCCTTTTCCATTATAGATCATTGCCTTTTTGTTCTCAAATGAAACTCAGTGTCCTGTGTTGTTCAGTTGTGAAACACTTAATAAATTATAGTTAATTCCTTTTATCCAATATGAATTTTCACATATTATCATATTATTCAACATGATGGTACCTTTTCCTTCAACTAGGCAAGGTTAGTCATTACCCATCCTAACTGATCCGCCATTATAATATTAAAAAGTTTCAAAATTTTCTTTATCTCTGGTCATGTGACAAGTACAACCACTATCAATAATCCTGACATCATTTTTTCTAACTTTAGATATGAGTGTTGTTTTAACATACCTTTCTTCTTCATCTAAGTAAAAGCAACAAATATTACCTCAACATCTTCATTAAAATCAGTCTCAAAATTTTCAGCTTTTCTCTCAACCAAGTAACAAGCCTTCTTGCCTTTGTACTTGTAATCTCGGTTATCTCTTTTGTCAGACTGTCGATTGCTTCTGTAGTCTCAGTCATCACTTTTTTCATACTTGTTTTCATAAGATATGTCATTGTTTCTTTCATCCTTTCTCTTGTTAGGGTATATAGCAACAAAATGTCCAATTTATTTTCAATTAAAATAGACCAATGGTAATTTACCTTTATATCTTCCTTTACCTCTATGTAATCTCCTAGCCATTAGTGCTTCAAGTTCATCAAGATCTTGTTCATCACTATCACTGTCACTATCATTTATCATAGTGTGTCTATGAATAGATTTGTTTATTTTCAAAGAAAATTTGAATGCAGACTCAATAGTTGGTAAGACACTGTTGTCATAGTTGTTCATCTCAAATGAAATAAGTCTACCAAAAACTATCAAGAGTAACATTTTTCTTTAGTACTGATCTCATTTCTTGAATTATAGATACTCTAATATCATAAACAGGTAGTGAGGTTCTAATAATTTTATTTACAATTGTTTCTTCCTCAAGTACTCCTCCTACTCCACGGAAAGCATTAACAACTTCTTTGATTCTACTACTGTACTGAGTAATGTTCTCTCCTTCTTTCATTCTCAGTTCATCAAACTTTCATCTTAGGCTTTCAGCTTTAGCTCTCAACACATTTGTATCTCCTCCATGTACAACCTTGAGTTTGTCACACATTTTCTTTGTAGAGGTGCGTGATTTCACATCTTCAAATTTAGCATCGGTTAGAGAAGAAGAAAGTTCTATCATCATACAATTGTGTTCATGTTTCTCTCTCAATTGATCAACAGTTAGAGGTCCAGTAGGTGCAACATATTCAATATCCAAGTATTGGGTGACATCATTTCCAATACCTAATAGATGAAGTCTTATCCTGCTTTGCCATAATGCAAAGTTGTCTTTGTTCAACTTTGGAGCATCCCTTTTACTCATCTTGTGATCTTTAGCTTAAGTCCCTTTAAAATTTTCTTCTAAGCACCAAGGCTCTGATACCAATTGTTAGAATAACTGAGAGGGGGGGGTGAATCAGTGGGCTTAAAATAATTCTAAAAATCCAACCAAAATTTATCTCATAAATATAATACCCTCTAGTTATCTTTCAGTCCATCGAGATGTATGCCATAAGTAATTTTAACAAATATAAGCTGCTCGATAAGATATACTGTTTATCTTTTCTAGAATTTACTGAATAACAGTAACAAACTTTGTGTTAACTGACCAATCCAGTTTCAGTAATGTGTAAAGCAAAATATCAATATAATGACTCATATACACATTTGACACATAGATTTTAACATGGAAACCATGTTAAGGGAAAAAACCACTTGGGCCCGGTAACCCAAAATTTTCACTCTTCTGAAGTGAGCTCGGTGAAGAGCCAACCATGTTAAAAGTTACAATACACACTGTTAAGTGCGACCTTGCTAGAGGATTTAAAACTAACAGTTTGTCTTTTGACCTAGCATTCACTATGTTGTCAACAAGAAAACCTTTTGATACTCTTGAGTATCTCAATACATTAAGGACTATTAAATCCCACTTGGTTAAGAGATTTTCTGAATCAATGGCTAAATTGATACAATAAATGATCTATTCAAAATAAAAATTTAATTTGTAGATATTCAGATCTATTGTTAGTCCAATAATACCTCTCTGATCAATGTTCACTTCAGTTCCTTTGCTCTCATTCTTTCTTCTGCTTGGTGAATGCTTTGTCCTCTGTTGCTCAGTGTCTACAGAATTCCTTGGCTCTATTCTTTAGCCTGTATGATCAGATTTGCATGAAGAATTCAATCTTCACTATAATTATACTCAACATTCCTCATTTCATAATGAATTCCTTGTCTCTTTATATATACATGATTAGCTGCTCAATCTCCTTGTTTTTATCGTAGATCACTTCTTGATCTGCAAAACTCATCGTGCTTGATTTATCCCATAAAGATTTGCTTTAGTTTTATTCCACAAATCTCTCCATGATAGCTGTGAATAAAACTTGCTTTAAATATCTTTCATACTTTAGTTTAACTGATCGTGAAGAATAAAGCAATCAATCAGTCAATCTCTAAATATAGCTCTTGCTAGCTAAGTAGTTTTGCCATTCTTGAACTTTAGTTCTGATTGGTCATCAACTCTAGTTGTGCTTGGTAACAACTTCAGTTTACTATGGTGCTTGGTATACACTGTGAACTAGTCGGTGACACTGTCCATTGGTGTTTACTGTCACTCGGTGTATACATAACTTTTATGTTTTACCGATAACATAAACTGTCTTTTCAAATCTTTAAGGTTATGACCAATATATATATGTGTGTGTGTGTGTGTGATAAATCATACTATATCAAGTTGACATCAATGACAATACAATACATTAACTGATTTAATGTCTTGCATTCAATTTTGTATCTCGCTGATCATCAACTTATCATCTTCAAACATTCAATCAGGTATAGTTCATCAAGGACATCATAAGCTTTTCCAATGTTGTGCCCTAGTCTATGCAGTTCACAAGAATTTAGGGCCAAAAGAAAAAATATCACTAATCACATACAAATTGTCGAGTTGTGAGTTGAATGTCGAGCCCTAACTTGTTGTTCATGTCCAAACATTGTTCATATCCAAACGTTGTCCATTGTTCCCCTTGGCTAAGAAGAAGAAGAAGATTGGTTGATGGCGGTGGCTTCCCTGCACAACTCCTTCACAACAGAAATGAGTGCTTCCAATCTAATGTCCTATTGAAATGTTGGTTGATGGTGATGGCTTCCCTATGTTGCTCTATCTATTTTCCCTAGCAGATCTATGCGGCTTGCCCTAGGCAGGAAATAATTTCTCTATAAATATCAATGTCACTCAATCCCTAAATGTTCCTTGCCTTTGCGGTGACACAAACGTCAAAGTTTATTCTTGTTCTGACGATCTGTGGATTTTACCCTGCCTCAGTCATTTTTCATTTCATTTCCTCTATTTTTCTGTTCATTTTCTTTGTTTTTGTTTTCAATCGTATTCAATCTGTCTGTGAAATAATATTTACTGTGACTGCGCCTTCTGCTTCCACCACCCCTTCTAGTACCACACCTTTAGGTAAAATAGTGAGGGATTTTCCTTCTTGAATTTTTTAATGTTACTCCTATTGTTCACATTTTTCTACGAGTTTGTAAAATATCTTCATGTTACTCCCGTTGTTCACATTTTTTTGGGAGTTTGTAAAATATCTTCAATGGAATCATTTTATGTGCATATAGTCATAATCATCACATTTTTTGGGATAACATTTCCTTCTAATATTTACGCCTTCTCTTATATGCTCACATCTAAGAAACATGTGAATGTCCTTGAAACATTTATTTTGTTGCTTGGTTGTTGCATCACAACTTGAATTTGCAATATTTTTTGTATTCTCCTTTTAAAAGTACCTGAAAAATATAGAGAGCTAAAAAAAATTAATTTATTTTTTGGTTAGTTTAGATAAATTCATTTATAAACTAACCGGGGATCCCAGGATTATGAAAATTTGCCAGAAGTTATGATAATTAAAATAAAACATGGTTCTTGTTCTATATTATGACCAACTCACCAAACTAGAGTACTTCCTTTGTAAAATGGCCTGCATAACCTGCTCTAAGAAAATACAGACTTTAAAATAATATATCAAATGGGCTCAAATTTTGACAATACCCATGAAAATCTTTGATTTTAAATTTTTCATATTTTTTGAGACACCAAACTTGGCTCATGAGCAGTAGGGAAACAATTAAAAAGCCTGTCAAAACTTCTCCGATCTTCATAAAATTGTGGGCAAGAACACAACCACATAAGTCAAGAAACTTTTCACCACTCAGAATTGTAATATTATTTATGAGTGTCATAATTTCAATTGTCAAAGTTGGCCACTTAGTCATTTCTAAAAATCTAACTGGCAAACCTTTGTAAACTGCATTTGCTTTTATACCTAAAAATATGTCAAATCAACTGATTAAGCCCCACGATCTGACACAACAATGCACTTTCATATAGAGAATTGCAGGAGCCATTTCATATGACATAATATTCATCAAACTGTAAAATACAAAATTCCAAAGTAGGCTTCAAAATAAATTTGTCATTCTACAATTTCGCAAATCTGCATAAACTGCATTCACTTTTGGCCTCAGAAAAAATAGCAAATGGACTCATAGAGATTTAGAAAATTTCATCAGAGATCTATGTAATATAGATAATTGCATGGAATAATTATTTTGGAGTGAAGGTCACATGGATGTGAAATATTGAGGTCTGAAAAATTGAGGGAAAAGAGGCTATCAGATGGAGATAGAAATACAAAACATTTTCACAATAGCACAAGACTAAGAAGGAATGTTAACAAAAAAACCAGGATTAAGAATGAAAGTGGAAATTATATAGTGAATCCTAAAGAAATAGCCACATAAGTAGTAAATTTCTATCAGAATACCTTGAACAATTGAGATAGTTCATATCTCAATGCTCAACAGACACTGCTCAGTAATATTCCTAATATATTAACCAAGGAAGATAAAACAATGATAAATAGGAACTTTACTAAACAAGAAATTAAAACTGCTCTTTTCCAACTAAATGTGGATAAAGCGCCAGGCCCAGATGGACTCCAGGTAGGTTTCTTTCAAAAATGTTGGCATTTCTTAGGAGATGAACTCTGTGAAGCTATAGAAAATACTAGAAAGGTTGGCAATTTTCTAAATGAAATCAATAACACCTTCCTAACCTTAATACCTAAAAAATTTGAGGTAGAGGAACTCGGGGACTTTAGACCTATAGCTCTGTACAACACAATATAAAAAATACTATCAAAAACCCTAACAAATAGGCTCAAAATACTTCTTCCCATGATCATCTCAGAAGAAAAAACTAGTTTTGTCCCAGACAAATTTATACTAGATGGAATCATTATAGTATAAGAGATCATCAACTCAGTACAAAATAATAATGACCCATGTATGATAATTAAACTTGATATTCAAAAAGCATATGAAAAAGTTGACTGGAGATTTTATGCAAGTGTATGGAACACTTAGGTTTCTCCAAACAATGGATTAATATTATATATAATTGTATCTCTACACCTAAATTATCCATTCTAGTCAATGGATCGCGAGAAGGGCTTTTTGAAATTTTGAGAGGTCTGAGACAAGGAGATCCAATATCTCCATTTTATTCATTATAATGGCAAAAGATTTTGGTAGAATGATGACCAAAATAAAAGAGACATGACTAATCTCAAGAATAAAAGTAGTAGAAGGAGTACCAAACATTACTCATCAATAATTTGCTGATGATACATTATTATCGGCAAAAAGTTCAAAAAAGGAAGCTAAAAATTATAAGGAAATGTTAAATATATATATGAAAGCCTCCGGTCAAAAAGTAAATTCTAACAAGTCCAAAATCTTCTTCATAAACAAAAATCCAAATCAAGAGGAAGAAATCTGCCAAATCTTGGATTTTAAAAAGGAAACTTCCCATGTAAATACCTAGCAATGCAAATAGACAAAGGAAATAGAACAACCAAACTATGGGATCCTTGAGTTAAAAAGATAGAAAACAAAATAGACACCTGGAAGAGTAAGTAGCTATCAAATGCAGGTCGTATAACTATGATAAAAATAGTATTATTGACAATTCCTACCTATCAAATATCATGTATGCCCATTTCAAAAAATGCAAAAGAGAAACTAGAAAAGATGATAACAAAATTCTTTTGGCAAGGAGTTTCTAATAACAGGAAAATGACTTTAATAAGCTGAGATAAAATTACTAGACCTCGAGAAGCTAGAGGTTTAGGCATAAGAAAAGCCAAATGGAAAATTCTGGCATTAGGGGCCAATTTGGTGTGGAAAATACACTAAGAACCAAACAAAAAATGGGTCAAGATACTAACAAACAAATACCTAAACAACAATGATTCAACAAGCATATTTAGGACAATGAACCCTCCTAAAGGCTCAAGGGCTTGGAATTTCATTTTAGAGTGTAGAGATATTATTACGGATAAAATTACATGGGATATTGGAAAAGGTAACTCAACATTATTCTGGGAAGACTTGTGGGGAGGATATGCGCCCTTAGACAATATTATATCTCCCAGAATAAAAGAGAAATTAGTCAACTTATGGGGTAATACTTCAAAAAATTATAGATCATATTTCTAGAAGATGATCCCACTCTATGATGGAAATGGAGACCCCTTGATAATACTCCACTAACTCAAATAGAGAAAATATAATTTCAAATGTTTTTTACTGAGAGACATATCTTTCCTAAAAATAGAAATGATAAACTGATTTGGGCAGGATCAAAGATAGGATCATATACAGTAAAAGAAGGTTACGACTCTTTCATTAAAAAGGAACAATGACAGAAATTAGAACTACCCTTGCACTTGTGTTGGGATAAGGAATGCTTACTAAAAGAAAACACCTTTTATGGGTTGCGCTCCAAAGGAGAATCATCACAATTGAAAGGTTTAGGAGAATAGGTTTTGAAGGACCATCCACATGTGTCCTATGCAAAAATCAAACAGAAATAGTAGACCATCTTTTAGTTACATGCCCTTATACTAAGAAATATTGGCAATGGTTACATATAAAACTTCAACTCAAGGCCATAATACCCAACAACTTAATAGATCATATGCAAGCTTGGCCATCATTGAGAATAAAAGTTTATATAGAATATCCTAGATAATAGCTCCATCAATTATGGTATGGGAAATATTGAAATAACGTAATCGAAGAATCTTTAAGGAAAAGGATACATATGAAAAATGTCTCCAAAATAAGATTGAAGCTTTCATTGTGCAAACCATAAACAATAGACTAAAAAATAAGAATCAAATTAAAGGTTCCTTTTCTTATTGGGACAGTGAGATGAGGAAAGAGTGGTTTGGCTCAACTATTCCCCCTAAGTATGGTAAAAGAGACAACAATAGTAAGGAGGCAAGAAAAAACTGCAAATGGATGCCTCCACAACAGGAATGGTTTAAGCTCAACTTCGATGGATCATCCCGAGGAAACCAAGGGACTTTAGGAATTGGATATGTAGTACACAACTGGGAAGGCAAAAATTATGGAAAAATTGCAAAACCTATTGGAAATACCACCAATAATGTAGTAGAATTGGAGGTCTTGATTACAGGGATAATACTTTGTAAAAAGTTAGGAATCCAAAACTTGGAGGCAGAAGGAGATTCATAAATAATCAGTAATGCAATAAGAACAATAAATACCCCAATTGGAACCTAAATACTAGACTTGAAAGAGAAATAGATATTCTAGAGTACTTTAATCTAACAAAGTTTAACCATATTTATCGAGAAGGAAACAAGTTGGCTGATGAACTAGCTAACAAAGGAGCACATGGTACAATAATACAAGAAATTGGAAGAACACAAGAAACTAATTTTAGAAAATTATCATAACCAAAATAAGAATTCTAGATTAACAAACTATTTAAACCAATTTTGAACCCCCCTAGTCTTATTCAAACTCTCATCCAAAACATACCCATTAATCTAACTAGAAATCATAACCCCCGAGGACTAATAAAATATTGAGGAAAGTAAAGAGGTTAAGACACAAGAATACATAATCTCTTTAATTAAAACAAGAATGAATAGAGATAACACACAAACATAAATAAGCATTGAAATATACATTTAGATAAATATCGATAAAATAAATAATATTATATACAATTTTAGGTAGTTTATACATGCATTAATTAGTAGTTAAATTCATATATAGATTTAGAAATTAGTAATACATATAGGAATATGCATTCACATTCAATCACAAACATGGAAACATTAGATAGGTCAAAACATAGTAGTAACTAATAGTAGCAACTAGCCAATACTCCCACACTTGTTCCTTATCTTAAAAGCATGAAACCATGTTGCCTACATACAAGAGGAATATACTTCAAATAGGCTCCTTAAATTAATCCCAAAACACACATTAACTATAAAAAAAAAATTT
The DNA here is from genome assembly GCA_018584345.1 of Thuja plicata. Lineage (NCBI taxonomy): Eukaryota > Viridiplantae > Streptophyta > Pinopsida > Cupressales > Cupressaceae > Thuja > Thuja plicata. Next base: position 8,720 of record MU225858.1, on the reverse strand, counting down.
TAGAGTATACAGGGGGTGACTGGAGAAATATTAAGCAAGATCTTAACAATTTGTAAGGCAACACATAAAGTAATGATTCAATAAAGTACCACCTCACAAACATAAATAATATGGAATCCCTAACTATCATCTTATCTCATTGATTTATTCCCACAATAAGAGAAAATCATGTAAAGGTAAGGGAGAAATTTGTCAATTTAATGCTTCTCAAGAAGCTATTACTACTTGCTTTATCAACACAAAGAAACGTGATAAAAGATAGTTCTCCATCCAAGATGGTATTGAATACGATGCAATAATGATTTAAAAGAAGTGATTTAAGGTGATATGAAGCGTGAATAAAATTCTGAGAAGATCGAGTAGGACAGATGGGTAATGGCTTACAACTTTAGGATACAGATTGTCATTATGATTAATTAAATCCACACATGTGTAGATCGATTAAATACCATAGAAGCATTTGTATCTCATTCTAGTAGAAGTGATAAACATACTAGTTATAAGTATGGATACGTCGATTAGGATGAAATAAGGCAAGAGGGAGATGTCATTTTGGGGAGAAATAATAGAGATGAAATTAGGAAAGATGATGAAAGTTAAACATGATCTTATCTTTAGAGATGTAATAAAGATTGTGGGTAAGGAGTTCTCATTGCTTGAGGCTCGCCCAAAGAATAATACATAAATAATAGCCATGTTTGTGGCTACTATACTCCATGTTGACATGGATAAGGAGGCTATAAAAGAACTTTGTAACTGCATGTTCAAGAAATTTCTACATAATGAGTTAGAGGTAGTCATTGAGAACATTGATAACAACTTATGCATTCCCAAATGCAATGAATATGGGATCATAAATCACCCGTTTTGAGTTTATCTCACTCTGATCATCGAGGGCTACAACGCTTTTGAGAAGAGATTGCCAATAATCAAGAGGAACTGGATGTTTCTCTTCAATGTAATGCAGGTTAGGATTTGTATGAATAAAAGAGCATGGACTAGTACCTAAAGGAAAATAAGGTTGATCATAGAGATGAGGAGGAAGATAATGTCAATGGTAAGAAGGAAAAATAGAATGACAAAGGCAAGGAGATAGCAGAGTAATCCTTGGGTTTACTATAGCAGTAAAATTTTCCTTTCCAGTAGTAGTCTAATTTGTTTATAGATATAGACGGTAGGTTTTGATATAGATTTAAATATTAATTGTAAGGCTGTCAAGTAGACTTATCCTCAGACTTGGTAGTAGACATATGCTTTTAAGGTACTTTTCAAACTTCAGATCTCAACAATATGGTTATGATTGTCTTAGTTCTTATATAAAGATTATATCGTTATAGATAATTGTGTTAAGATTTAAATTGTGTTTGAAGTTCTGAGTTTAAGGAATGTTATGTAAATATGGATTCTAGGTTAAACTATTTTTGGGGTATAGTTAGATCTAAACTTATTCCTTTCATTACGATAATGTTACAAATTAATCAAATTTTTTTCCATAAATTATCATTAATATAAGGGATGGTTAGATTCTAGTGGACAAAATTGTTTATATTCATCCAATGATAGTTGTCTAGATCTTTAGTATCTCAAAAATTTTAGGGAGATTAATCAATTTAGATTCCCCAAATTGCATCGATTCCCTTTATTCGTGCGTATAAATAGCATGATCCCATCTCCGCCCCTGCAAAGACTTCTCTTCCTTCCCCAGGATGGACACCCCTATTAAGCTTCAAGGCCCAAAGGATCATGTAGCCTTTGATGAAGTCATTAAAGAGGAAACACTAAAAAAGATTATGCTATCTTCCCATTTCTTGGTAGTTAGAGCAGTTTTTAGGATTCTTGGAAGAGAAATTATATCCAACATAGACAAATACAAAGCTAATTCTGATATACCAACCATGTTCATTGCCTCTGCAATACAAGTAGATATGGATAAACATGCCATAGGATGATTTTGTAGATAAATCTTTAAATGGAAGTACCTAGGAGACTTAGATATAGTGATCAATAACATTAGGGGTGATCTAACCATTCCAAAACCGTGATATTATGATTCCCAGTTAATTGAGGGAAGGCCTGTTCCCACCCTACCCATCTTAATAACATAAGATCTAGATACCTTCAGGAATATGGGTCCCTTTGTTTCACTTCCTACATATAAGAAGGCCACATGAGGAATATTGGTTTGACATGTTCATTCAAGAAGATCGAGTTGGTAACTGAGGATGGGAAGCGAAAGAAAATTATGATACAGAAATCTATGAGAGAACAGAAGACACCGAGGAATCCCTGCTAGACATCATAAATGGTCTTAATATTTGCATGTCAGATGAACTTTACCAGATGTAACTTAATGTATGAAGACCTATAGATTTAAAACAACTAGTAGATGTCTAAGATTTTATTTTGTAAAAATGAGGTTGTGTCAAACTTAAGAAGAGTTGGTCGAATTCAGTAATGGAATATCTATATTAAGGTTTTGTCATAAAACATTATTATGATTTTCAGAGTTATGACAGATTTTTGGATAATTCTGGGAGTCTTTTATAAGAAAGTTGGTTATTTTAAATTTATTTTATTACCCATATTAAGAGTGGTCTGAAATCCCTAGCTTGGTAATGTATTGAAGCTCTCTTTTCTTGAAATAAACATGGAAAATTTCCTTCTATGATGACCTCAAGAAAGAGGCCTTCAATACATCACCTCTGATTGAATGATCTTCTTTCATTGTCAGATCTGTGGCTACAATGGCGTGGGATTTAATTTATTTACAAAGTAAGATTATTACGCCCTATTTAGGAGTTACCATCTTTTCTTTAAAACTCAGAATTCTGCTTCTTTGTCTAGAACCATGGAAGTTAGTGTTAAGGTTTATGTAAATCTGGGTCCCCTCGATACGTTATAAGGTTTCCTTAAATAAAATTTTAATGTCTCAATTAAATAATATATATACATATATATACACACACATATATATATATATATACATATATATACATATGTATATTTATTTATTTATGTATATACATATGTATATATATATATATGTATGTATGTATGTATGTATGTATATATATGTATATATATATATATATATGTATATATGTATGTATGTATGTACATATATGTACACACACACACACACACACACAGGGCCTAATCACAAATGTTTGTGGTCGCTTTTGATGGGATAAGAGCATAATAATATGGTATAGATGACTTCATGATTTTCTTTTGTGATTAGAGAGTAAGCAAAGGATAAATTTAGACTTGATCCAATTATGACACTAATGATTATTAATTGTGCCCGTATCAGTCTATATATATATATATATATATA
>MU225857.1:2165263-2177959 GCA_018584345.1 Thuja plicata | reverse complement strand
TGCTAGAAAAATTGGGGTTTCCTGAGTCATTTTGCAGATGGGTTAATGTTCTGTTTAAAGACTCCAATACTGTTATTGAAATAAATGGTGAACTCTCAGAGACCATCCCTCTTGCAAGGTCCATCAGGAAAGGATGCTCCTGCACTCTATGTAATTGTTGCTGAAGCTCTGACATATATTCTCAAAGCTCCTGAATTTAGACCTCCCACCCATGGCATCACTCTTCCTAATAATGATAGCCTTCTACTTGAACAATTTGTTGATGATACTGCCCTGTTTATAGAGCTTTCTACGCAAAAATTTGACAGAGTGGTTAATTGGTCCAACTATTTTGTACTGCTTCTGGAGCAAAGATATCCCCACATAAATCTGTCATCCTTGGTTGGGAAAACTCCCCTCCTTCTTGGCTCAACAATAAAGGGTGGCAATGGGTTGGACCTAACTCCATTGTCAGATACTTGGGCAGTCCACTTTCCCTTGACCCATCTCTTAACACCATGTGGATTGGATATTCAAGAAAATTGAGAAAAAACACCTAAAGTGGCAAACCCACATGTTATCTCTTGTAGGTAGGGTACAAGTGGTTCAAAAAGTTTTGGCATCCCATGCCATCTATTATGCCTCAACTTGGTTGTTTGCTAATTATCAGAACAACAAACTGGAAAAAATCCTAAGGGATGTTCTTTGGTCAGATGGTATTGGCAATAGGAAAAGACACAATGTCAAATGGGAATGGTGTTGCACACCTAAAACACAGGGTGCGCTTGGGATCAAAGATCTCAAAAATAGGGTATTATCCTGGCCACTAAATGGATTATCAATTCAGTCTCAGGTGACGAGCCATGGAAAATACTTATCAGAAACAATATAGCTAATGCTACCATCAAAAGGGGCAAACAATGGAAGAAAGTTCCATTCATTGATATCTTACTAGGTGAATTTGAAGTTAAAGTTTCAGGCTCTAAAATGTTTGTTACAATATGGAAAGCATGGAGGCAGATCAGAACATTCCTTTGCTCTACACATGCCATTGGGAAGAATCCCTATTATTCGGTTCTGGATAGGTCCATCTGGTGGGGGATTCATCTCAATGACAAACATCTTGCTCTCACACAAAGCTGCTCAGCTAAAAGCTGGCATAACAAAGGCATTTCACTTATTAAGGATGTATTGGAGAATAGCATAATTCTCACTTGGATAGAGTTGAGTAATAAGTACAATATCCCATCCTCTCAAAAAGAAACATATACCCTCCTCTCAAAAGCAGTGGGTAGTTGGTTCCCGAGCAAATGTATACTCTCTTCTCAGAATTTTGAACATATCAAGTGGAAGGATGGCACTTAGTTTGGCAAAGCCTCATGTAAACAACTTTATCTTCTCCTTAACAACAATGATAATATCTTTGGCCACATCAATCAAACTTGGGGACTGGAGTGGTCTTGCAATAAATGACACCTTGTTTTTGAGCTTCTGTGACATGCTAAAATTGAACCCAAGAAAATATGTTTTAAATGGAATTTTTTTGCTGAAAAAATATGTTGTTGGTCATTTTATTTCCCAAGGTGTTAGGAATGTTATCTTTTGTTCCATTTGCAATTGTGTTGAAACCTATGAGCATTTTTTTTTGAGTTTCAATGGGCCTCTTTGATTTGGTTTGTTTTTTTTGGTAATAAAGTCTATTGGAATCACCAGCATAAACTATCATGGCATGAGATCTTGGCAGGTTATGTTGATGATTTTGATAGCAAGCTCAATGTCTTTTGGCTAACTTTTACCACTAAGGTCTTATGGCTCATTTGGAGGCAAAGAAATGAAGATATTTTCCAAAATAAGAAGAGGGTTCTTGCTGAGTTTAATTCAAAACTCACACTTTTTTCCATCTTGAAACAGGTTACTGCTACTATCCAAATCTCCAAGGAGAGATTCTAGAGGCTGATCGATGAAGGAGCTTTGATCCTATTTCCTAAAGACATTCAAATCTCAAATGCCACCAATGAAGCTCCTGCAATAATAGACACACTCATAACTAGTCCCAGCAGATCCTCCATAGAAGACCACAGCCACCGTAATATCATGACTACTGGTACCAGAAGTGAAGATCCAAAGAACACTCCAGACAATGACATAACAGAGAACCATGGAATAACCACAGATAATTATTATGAAGCAGATGAAAGCTAACTCTCTGATGATTCCACAATGCTTTGTATCAATCCAGAACAAACAATATGATATATTGTTATATCCTGTATAGTTTTTTTTGTGGCTGTATATATTAGAACAGTGATCTGGGTTAAAAATCTCCAGATATATCACTTGAATTCTGAACTATGATCTTCTTTTGTAACCCCAGTTGATTCTATATTATAATAGAAAAAAAAATAAACCAACACAAATCATTGAAATGCACATTAGAAAAATAAATTATTTTTTTTAAAATGAGAAACTTCTTGAATAAAAATTGAAATACACCTTTTGTAAATCATATATACCTTAACGAAATATACACAATTTTGAAGACTCCTTTTCTTTTTTCAACAATTAATTAATACACATAGCCCGTGATGGGTAGGTGAGCTGGCTTGGGCAATTAATTCGCTCCCCATTAGCCTTGAGTTCGACTCCCCGAACCCGGTGTTTATACAGTGTGTGTAATGCACAGGGCCTTACCCACACTCCAAGGGATTAGTCTCGCCTCAATTCGCCCCAAATAACACCAAATTGGATCGCGGGAATACCCTTCAATAACACCAAAAATAATCAAAATACACATCAATATTTATCCCATAACCATTCAAAATGCCTTCCTTATAAAATGAAACTTAATCTATATATAAAACTAATATTTCTTACAATGTACTTCTTTCTTGAAATTTTATAAACTTGCTTCAAATATGTATACTGCGCCACCTATAAGGTAACATTCTTTTTGTACTTGTTTGCGGTTGCTAACATGTCAAGGAAACATAATTGAAGCGGTTTGATTCATTAGAATTAAGGGAGTAGAGTGAAGCTTAAATGTAAAAATAAATAAATGGATCTCATGATTTATCACTATTTTTAAGATTTCTAACTATGGTCCTTTAATACTCCATTGCCCTTTAATGTCATAACTACCTTCGAAGTGTGTTTAATGTTAAATAGCTCACTTATTTCAATTATGGAAGTTGACTTTATATGGTTGGATGGAACCACTCTACCCATTATCACAAAAGTCGTTGTCTAGGAATGCCTTTTGGAAGTGGTAAGCCCGAGCTAATTCTAGGTGGAACAAAAAGAATTAATAATAAAAAGCCCACAATCATTATCATATCGTTGCTTTTTTTAGATGTCTTTAAAAATTGGTTAGGGAAAAAAGGACACCTAATTGATAGAGCTATATGACCATATAATTTTTTTATGATCTTAATAAATAATAAGAACATATTTTTAAATAGATCATTGTTTATATATATAAAAAAATTTAATTATATTGCTATAAGAAAATATAATTTATTTAAAAAATAGTTAGCTTGTCAAAATAAAATAATAAATTATTTATGATAAAAATAATATCATGATTTAATATAGTAATATAAAAACATTCAATATCTAATTTGAAATCTAAATTAGTTTAGCAAAGAGGAGAATAAATATATGATTTATGTTGGGCAATGTGACGAGATTGGTCTAGAGATAATTAAAGATTGGAACTCTTAATTTTCTTCAAGTTTGTTGATCAACCCATCCTATTTTTTGAGACAACACTCAATTGATCCAAAATGTCATCCATCTATTTCTTGGTGTTTGAGTTAGTTTGTAAGGTATCATTCAAAATATAAGCAACATTTACAACCTAACAAAAAGTTAGATCAAATAGGTATAATATTGTTGGAAAAAAATGTTAAATAATTTTACTTGCATATATAAGAAAAAAATGTTGTCTATCCTAATCCAAAGATGACATGACAATACATGTTGAACCTTAGCAATATAGGCTTTTAGGTAAGTTTTATAGGTAGAACAATTGGTAGCTCAAAAGGGAGATAGATTGTCATAGAACTAGGAATGAGTACAAAATCAAAAATAAATATTTAACAGTTTCTTTTTAGTAAAATAAACAAAACTAGGAGATTGTTTGAAGGAAGCAAAGGTGGTTGCTAGTGGGTAGAAAAAAAATGAAGAAGTTTACAAGCTAGGAATTAAGCTTGTGTAACAACATTTAATTTCAAAAAAACAGTACTAAAATTAAACCATTTGGTGAAAGACTCCATTTAAGATTTAATTTATCGTAAATGGTAATTGAAGTGGCTTCATCTACACAAATCTCAAGTTGAGAAATGGATGATGCTACATCCAATAAGTTGTCGTCAAGTTTTAAAAAATTACATGTAAAATGAATGAAGAGCTTAATTTGTAGCTAGGAAGGAATGAGGAATTACAATGTGTATTGTTTTAAGTTGGGCCTAGATAGGTGGAATTTAATTTTTATAATATGATAACTCTCCTAGTTCATTTTAAAAAGTCACACATATCTACCAAAATTTGTAGTCTATGATATAATTAAACCACCTTGTTCAACCACATTAAAGTTGGGAAGTTCAAACCATTCCTAACCAAAATGTTCATTGCTAGCACAAAAGAGGTGAAGCCACATACCAACTCTTCTAGAATACTCTTCACTTGTTCAAAACTCTAAATGTAAAAGAATTTTATTTATCATAATAAAGTGTAGGAAGAATGAATTATTCCTTTATGAGAGGAACATCTATTTGAACTTTCAAAAATGAAATGTATATTGAATGCAGCTGAAATTTTTTTACTTATGGTTACAAATTGAATAGAAAATAAGTGCACATTTTTCCTACATTAATATATCTAACAAAATGAAGAAATCCAATTAATAACTAAATAGTTCTAAAAACATATATATATTAATTGAAGAAAGATTAGACATTCAATTAATTTGGCTACGTGAAGGCTTAAGCTTACTATTTATAAAGTGGTATGTTAAGAGAAAAGATTTGAAACCAAAACTTGGATGTAGATCTATGATTTGGATGTTGAAAGGATTTTGTGTCTACTTTGGATTAGATTACATTTTAAAGTTTGGTTTCTATTTGTTGGTCTTGTTTAAATGGTATAACTAGGTCCTCTATTAGTGTACTCCTTTTATACATGTTTGTCTTCACTTTTGCACCTATAATTTAAGTTTGGTCATTCTTAGGAGCATTATTAGACATTTTTATAAATGATAAGCACTTAGCTTATTGTGATGGAATTATGAGGCCTAATTAAAGAAAGAAGTTTCACATGCATGTCAAACATTCCATTCAAATGCATAATCTAGGATAAAAATTGAATTGGTAGACTAAAGTAATGCATACTGTGTGTAGATATAGGTGTCAAAATGTTCTTTAATCAAAAAATTCTTGGTGTTATTCTTGAAATGATTTAGTAATAGTCCCTATGACCTAGGAGAAGTCTCCAAATACATTATCATAGTTATTAATTTGAATTAATTGATTACTAATTTTATAAAAATAATATATCCTATGCAAATAAATAATTAAAAAACATTCATGCTAAATTATATCATATGGGATAATCTCAAACAAATTCATGTCATAAATATATTTCTTTATAACCAAACATATAAGACATTATAATAAAAATAATAGCTATAATAAATAATAAATAATCAATGAATATTAAATATGTCTTTTCATACATTAATAAATTATATCAAATATTGAGCACGTGTAATTTTTGTATTCAATTGTGTAAAAAGTATTTTTCATCAATGTTTGAGATACCACTTTGTGATCCATCATTTTTAACTTATACAAAATGGATGATGTGGAGGTCATTAAGTGTGCATGAGGTGCAAGGATTGTCCCCTTGCTATTTATCACAGTGCAAGAATCATACATCCATGCAATCACATATAATGATGCAAAATATTGATACAAAATAAATTTTATATAATTGAATTCAAAACCTACATACATTTAGTAATATCATCTATGGAAATCTAATTAAATAATTTTATATATTTTAAAATTTAAAATTTAAATAGAATTAGGGGATAAGACACCTGAGCATGTTCCAATGGGTGTGATAGTAGTTGTTGATTTAATACCTACACTTATTGATTTAATACCCATACTTGTTAATATTTTTAATGGAAAGGTGAGAACTCTTACCGAGTCTCTGAGGAGACTCATTCTTTTTTACATTGGTTTACAGGTTTTTGTCACTATGAGGCTAGCCTAGAATAAATTTGAATATTTTCTACATGATGGCATGGTAAAGGTCGGTAAGTGAGAAATCTAACACAGTTGTGTTAGAATTAAGGCAACACACACAATTGAGGGGGGGGGGGGGGGGGGGGAATGNGGGGGTTGAATGAGTTGTGCCACAAAACTCCAAACCTTTAACCAAATTATAAACTTAATCTCAGATCTGGATGATAAATATGAATGCAAGAATATAACATAGTACAATCAACACATAACACCAAGATTTTTGACGTGGAAACCTGGTTAAGGGAAAAACCATGGTGGGGATCAAACCCACAAGATGAATGTACTCTATTAAAAATACTATACCCTATTAGAAGTATTACAAATGGGAATGCACATGCATTCAGACCCATTGCCTAGAGCTCACTGCTCAAATACAACAAGGGCTTCAACCCAAAGGAAGACTCACTGCCTAACAACAATCTCTGATAATAAATCATAGTGGACATATTGTCCATACTCATGAACTGAAAAACAACATCTCTGATTATGACGATACAGTTCCAATGAAGTGTATCAAATATCTGCCTCAATTGAAGATTCCACTCATACCTCTTCTCTCAGCATCTCTCACACACACTCATACATTCACAATCACAAATGATTACATCTTTATATACATTACATTAATTTTATCTAAACTAGGTCGGCCAGGGACCTAATTACAAAATATTAATTCATTAAGGTTCAATACACAATGTGATCCATTGAATATCAACTAAGACATAACAATGATCCATAACAACATCCTCGAACATGCTCCAGATCCATAAATCACACCACAATCCTTTGCAACACGCTACACCACCATGTCAGCTAAGAACTATTAAGAGCATCAACATGCTACATGAAAAATTGCTAATTCCAATCATATAATCCAATGGGATCTAGCAACACGAATAGGACATGATCTAGAAACATCATCAATCAACATGAAATTCTAGGACATCATCAGGAACAACTCTATCTCAGAATTCATACTCATCTCTACATTGTTCATCAAGAACACTAAACAACAACCACTATCATAAAAGAAAAATAGTTTTCCAAAATCTAAATCATGAACCAATCAAGATTAGGACACACACATCCATGTCATGAACTCACCACTAGGTTAGCAACAAAGAATATTTCATAACCAATCCACACCAATCCAATAACTGAAATATTGTCTCTTCCTGAACAACCAAAGTACCACTCTCTAATAAATCCTTCATAACTTACTCAAATCATAATGTGAACCTTTGTAAGTTGACATAGATCTACTACAAACATCAATGAAACCATTTGTACCTTCGCAACATCTGATATTCAATGTAGTAGTTGCACCAAATAAATCTCTTCATTCATTATACCAGGAACATTGTCACCAACAATAGGAATATGTTGACATCAATGAAAAAATATTAATGTCAGTGCATATATATGCACAATCTCACCAATATCCCAACAATCTCCCCATTTGGAATTGATGGCGACATATGATTTGAAAAATCAAGTCAATGCACAAAGAAACAATATCAACAATTTACTACTAGCAATATCCACAATATATCTTTCCAAGTCTCTCTAAAAATATTCTCAATCAGTAAACAATCTCTCTCATATGACTATCTCTTCCCCTTAGTCTCATACTTTTTTTTCACATAACTCTCTCGCCCTTTGACATCAATGCCAAAGGCACATGTATGCACTAAGTTATAGAGGCCAAATATTTGAACAAACATCTCTCTCAAAAATTGAATAAGCATCTCTCCCCAAAATCTAAAATACATACCACTACTCCCCTAAGGAGTAGCCACCAAAAACATCAATCCAAAATAATGATATTTTGTAAGCACACTGAACTTATGAAAATTAGTGTATCTCTAGCTCTGATCACGAGGGGCAAACACCCCAAGCTTACCTCAGAGATACTCAAAAGTTTTGGCAAGGGCTTTGTGAAAATATATTCAATCTACTCTTTTGTAGATATATACTCCAATCTCACTTCTTTCTCACCGACCTTGTCTCTCAAGAAATGATATTTGATAGACATATGCTTTGTCTTTGAATACAACACATGGTTCTTTGAGATATTGATAGCACTTGTATTGTCACAATAGATAACAATAGGATCATCAATATTCACTTTGATATCTTTCAACATTTTCTTCATCCATATCACTTGTGTATAATTAATAGCAACAACAACATATTTATCTTTTACAGTGGATTGTGATATACAATTTTGTTTCTTACTTTCCCATGAAACTAACCTCTTACCCAAGAAGAACGCTCCACCACTTATGCTCTTTATGTCATCGACATTACCTACCCAATCCGCATTAGTAAATGCACTCAATGTAAATTCATCATCCTTTCGATACCATAGGCCATAATCAACTATCCCTATCAGGTATTTGAATATCCCTTTAACAACAACATGTGATTCCTTCAGTTCTACTTGAAATATATCTACAATACAAAAAACATTCATAATATCCGGTCTAGTTTGTGTCAAGTATAGTAACCCCCACATCATTGATCTTTATCTTGTTTGATTTTCTTTAGGTGAATCATCATCCTTTGTTAATTTGCAACCAGTAATCATAGGAGTGCCAACAGGTTTAGATTCATCCATACCAAATATTCAACAATTATTTCACATACTTGGACTAAGATATGAAAATACCTTTATCAGTTTGTGTAATTTGCAGACAAAGAAAAAATTTCATGTCGCCTATCATGGGAATCTCAAATTATTTCTTCATCTCATCAACAAATTCCTTACTCAACTTGTAATTTCCACCAAAAATAATATCATCCACAAAGACTTCAACAATCAAAATATTTTCATGATCAACTTTGAAGTAAAAATTACAATCAATATTATCTTTACTGAAACCAAGTCTCAATAAATATTTATCTAACCTTGCATACCAGGCTTTAGGTACTTGCTTCAATCCATATAGTTCTTTTTTTTCAATCGGAAAACCATGTCATCTTCATCGGTCAAAGGAAAACCATATGATTTCTCAATGTATACTTCCTCTTCCAACTCTCCATTCAAGAATGTGGACTTAACATCCATCTAATATACCTTGAAATCTTTGTAAGTAGCATATGCAAGATACATCCTAACAACTTTATTTCTAGCAACATGAGCAAAGGTCTCCTCAACATCAATTCCTTGTATTTGTGAGTATCCCTTGCAAACTAGTCTAGCTTTGTTTTGAACCACTTCACCTTTTTCATTAAATTTGTTTCTGAATACCCATTTAATATCGATCACATCTTTGTCTTTAGGTTTGGGAACAAGAACCCATGTCTTATTCTTCTCAATTTGTTTCAATTCTTCTTCCATCGCTTTAACCCAACTTTCATCTTTGCCTGCTTCATCAACATCCTTAGAATCAATCTTAGAAATCAAATAAACTTCATTTCTAACAATTCTTCCTCTAGTCTAAACACCCCGATTCCTATCACCAATAATCTAATTTTATGAATGATTTAACCTTACATATCTGGGAGTCTTCAAATTTTCTTCTGTAGAAGACTCTTGTGTTTCCACTTATTCCTCATTTGTAACTTCTTCATTTTGTTCAACCGATCCATTTTGATTTTGATTTTGATTATGTCCTTACACAATCTGATTTTATTCTTCATCATTTGATTCTTATCTGCAAGATCTAATATGCTCCTAATAATTTTCATCAACTTTGACATTTTCACTCTCAATTAGCTTTTTCAAACTCTAGTTAGAATACTTGTATAGGTTTCATTTTAGAAGAATAACCAAGAAATATTCCTTCATCACATCTAGGATCAAAATTTCCTAAGTCTTCATCTCTTCTGATATAGCATTTGCATCCAAAAATTCTAAAATACTTCACTATGGGAACATGACCATACCAAAGTTCATAAGGTGTCATATTAGTTCCTTGCTTGATTTGCACTCAGTTCAATGTATATACTGCAATGCTAACCACTTCTCTCCAATAAATCTATGGAACATCTCCTGCAATCATCATAGTTCTAGTAGTGTCTAGAATAGTTCTATTTATTCTCTCTATAAAGCCATTTTGTTGTGGGGTATGTTGTGCAAACATTTGTCTCTTTATTTCATTTTATTCACAAAAAGTGTTGAACTTAGTAGAAGTAAACTCACCACCTTTGTACCATCTCAAGCTTTCAATTTCAAATTTGTTTCAGTCTCAACCATAGCTTTACCAATCTTGAATTTGTCAAAGGCTTCAGATTTCTCTTTCAAGAATGTAACCCACATCATTCTAGAATAATCATCAATAAATAAAATGAAATACATGTCTCCATAATAGCTTATTGTTCTTGCAGAGCCACATAAATGAGTATGCACCAAATCTATAATTTCACTTGAAGAATAATTCTTTATCTTAAAAGTAGACTTAGTCGACTTACCCAATTGACATTCCTTACACATTGCATTAGCAAGATTCAACAATTTAGGAAGATCTCTAACAACTCTTGTAGTACTTATCTTCAGAATGTTATCAAAGTTTACATGAAAAAATCTCTTATGCTACAACCAACTGTCATCAATCTTAGCAATCAGACATCTACTCTTAGGATTGTTCAAATGAAATATATTACCTTTAGTATTTCTTCTCGTAACAATCTAAATTCTAGAGCTTCCAATAATGTTGTACATTCCATCCTTGAATTGTAAGTTGTAACTTTTATCAACTAGCTGCGCAACACTCAAAAGCTTATATTCCAAACCTTCAACATATAGAAAATTATATGTGTTATTCTTACCATAAATTATAATAGAACCTTCTCTCTAATGATACAAGGAGTGTCATCGCCAAATCTGACAACACCACTATTATACCTTTCTAATTTCATAAATTTGGTTTTGTCTTTGGTCATGTGTTGTGACTAACCACTATCAATAACTCATTCATCCTTTTTATCACATGTAAAATCAAGGCTTTTTCTTTATTCACAAAACTAGGATTTTCATCTTTGATAGCAATAAGCACAATCTCATCTTCACTCTTTTCAGATTCATCACCAATTACACCTTCATCAATAACATAATAACACTTCTTCTGATATTTAGACTTGAATTTCTTAGGATTATACTTAGGTTCTTTATCCAGACATCTTGAAACAATATGACAAATCTTATTGCATGAAAAATATTTCAAAGGTAACTTTCCTTGTTACTTACCAGATCCCTTAGGTAGTCTCTTTGCAATTAGGGCTTCAAGATCATCAAGCTTCGTTTATTCTTCTTCAATTTCTTCCCATTCCTTAGCATATCTAGATACATACTTAGATGAACTTTCTCCAAAGTCATATATATTTTTATCCTTAGAAATAGTACTTTAAATGCAGTTTCAACTTTAGGAAACTATCTCCAAATTCTCTCATTTCAAAAGTAGATAACTTACCCATCAAAGAATCTCTTGTCACAAGTACCACGGTTCTGATTTCTTCAATAATAATAACTTTATGAATATAAGCAGGAGGCAAGGATCTTAGAAAGAATTTCATTTTCATCCAAGGTTCCACGAGTGCATCTGATTGCACAAATAATTTCAGTGATCTTATTCACATAGGTAGTAATGTTCTCATCTTTGCTCATCTTCAATGCTTCATATTTTCATTTCAAACTTTGCAACTTGGCTTGCTTCACGAATGCATCTCCTTCATGTAATGTCTCTATTTTTATCCATACCTGATGTGTAGTCTCTAATCCCATAACATTTGTATACTCTGCATCTGATAGGGCACTCAACAAGGCTTCTTTTTCTCTCACTTTGTATTCGAATTGCTTCTTCTCATCAAGAGTCACAATAAAAAGATATACAGGAGTGTAAGACTTGTTTGTAATATCCTAATGTTCTTCACTAATGCATCTCATGTGTGTAGTCATATGGTCCTTCTATATAGCATAGTTTGTACAATCAAATCATGGACTCTCCTTCTCAAAGGCTGCCATTTTGGATCTCCTCAAGCAATCAAGATTCAAAAAGAGGACACTAGCTCTGATACCAATTTTTAGAATCAAGGAAACAAACACAACTAAGGGGGGGGGGGTAGATTAGTTGTGCCACAAAACTCCAAATGTTTAACCAAATTATAAACTTAATCTCATATTCAAATAATAAACATGAATGAAAGAATATAACACAATAATAGCCTCCTGGAATGTCAGAGGCTTAAACGCCTCTGACAAAAGAAACAGAATCAAGAAAGAGCTGGATTCTTTAAAAGTAGATATGATACTCCTTCAAGAAACAAAGATGTCAACGGAGGCCTTTAACAAAAAAATTGGGAAATGGACAAAGTGGAACTCTGCACATAGCCCAGCAGACGGTGCTTCAGGTGGGTTGGCTATCCTTTGGGATCTGAAACAAATACAAGGTCAGATAATCCACAGTAA
>MU225857.1:2105608-2162129 GCA_018584345.1 Thuja plicata | reverse complement strand
GGAAGATACAGACCATCTATTCTTAACATGCCAGTTTGCACAAGAATGTTGGTTTTTTGTACTTAAAAAATTGCAATACTACACCCCACTCCCAAACAAACTATGGGATCTATTTGAGTCATGGCCTCGATTATATTCCTCATCCCTCTTTACAGCAATCTGAATGTGTACCCCAGCACTAGTTGTATGGGCTATATGGTGGGAGAGAAATAAAAGAATTTTCCGCAGAACTTCCTCTTCAATACAAGTAGTTACAAATCAGTTAGAAAAGGCAATTTTTGAACTAGTCAATGCTAGCCATAGTAAAATGAATCACAATTTGGTCATGACATCGTGGGACTCTTCAATTTTGAGAGAATGGAAACAAATCTACGCACCTTTTGGTTGGTGTTATAAAAAAATATTGAACAAGATGCAGAATAGAGATCAAGTTAAATGGATCCCACCAGTAAAAGGGTTAAACAAAATAAATTTTGATGGATCTTCAAGGGGGAACCTAGGTAAATCAAGGGCAGGGGTATGCATTTGGGATCACCAAGGACTTTTACTAGCTATAAAATGTGGTCCACTACCAATTGGAACAAATAATATGGCTGAGGCGCGAGCACTTTTTGAAGGGTTAATATTGGCCAAAAAGGGAGGATACCAAAAGATTCAAATAGAAGGAGATTCACAAGTCATAATCACAACATGTCTAAATCGAGTTTCCCACAATTGGAAACTCACATACATTCTACAACAAATATGGAAATTAATAGACTCATTTCATGAAGTGCAAATTTCACATACCCTACGGGAAGGTAATCAACTAGCAGACCATCTAGCAAATAAAGGATGTGAAGGGTATGAGGCAATCTCTTTTAATCATGAAACAATCATAAATCAAGATGTCAAGTTGTATGAAATATATAACAAGGACAGATCGACATAGGGTGAAGAGCGAAAACGGTGGTTAAAACAAGGTAGGTTAACTAACAGGCTGTGCAACCTGACCTCAAGCCGTGAAGTGTGATATTGAGACCACAATCAGTGTAATAACAATTCATATGGCAACATGGACAAACTCGTGGGCCACAAAGGAATGCAATATTGGAAAACTAAAAGTTATAATCAAGGGAAATGGCACGTGGGTTCAATGACACAACATCTAATAAAATGTGGATTAATACCACAGATGTGTGACAAGATGTGCTATTAGATGAACATAAATGCAGAAATAAATAGACACAGAAGACATGTCGCCAACTCTCCCATCTATGAACTTTCAACAGCTTGTTCACATGTGTGAATCGATTATGTATTAGGAGAAAGTACATGGCCAAGATTTTTAGGGGATCACCTCAATATTTAAAACACGACAGGGGATCATATTACCTCATCCCTCAAATAAACGGGATTTGACAGTCATGAAAAGGAATGACACGAATGAGGGATATACACACAGAATAATATTTATACCCTCATTCAACCCTCACAACTACCATTTGTTTTAACTCAAATAGCAACAATGGAGGCAAGATTAGGGCAGATTTTGAAGTGCAGGACATGTGGCAGATACCATCATGACATGCCACCAAGAAACTACAGAGTTCGAATTCAAGCCGCGGGGATTGAAGAGGTTCTGCCTGCGAACATAGACGAGGAAACATTTGCCGCTATGTTCGTATGCCATTCAACAAGGATCCGGACTGCCATCCACGTAGTCATTGGAGAAGAAATGCTAGAAGAGCATATTGTCATTTCTTTTTCCCAGCACAATTGGTTTCTATTTTCCTTTCTAATGCATTAGACCTCATACAATCAGTGCCATTTCTCATATCGCTGGCTGAGAAAGTTATCAACCCAAATTACTTGCAAAGTAATGAACTGTTGCTGGCGTTACAGAATTATGATCTATGGAAGGGACTGGCATTAGTTGGTGGAGTATTCTCACACCAGGAATTACTCACTAACCATGATTACATGCGGTTATATGTCAACATAAAAAGGTCTTTGGAGCGGCAAGATGCAAGGTATGCAGAAAACACCCTCCGCAATATGAATCGAAGGCTAGGGTTTTACGTGGTGGACATAATCAAGAACAAGGTGAATGCGTTATTAGACCTCTTCGAATTTCCAAATGCCCCCTGAGCGCGAACAGAAGCACAAGCTCAACCAGAGCCAACCCATCGTGGGCATTCGACAATGTTGGACGTGGTGCCAGACCTCAATGCACACCCCTCAGAGCTGGATTGTGAATTGGAAAACGACGAACAATGTACACAGGGAGTTGAGCAAATGGCGCCCAATAACCAAAGTGTGGATGACACCTCCAGTTGGCCACAAGATGCAGACTCCGTGGCGGAAAATTCACACTCGGCTGCAGCAGAGAAAAGGGAGAATGTAGATGTTACACCCACAGGTTGGTCCCCATGTGCTTCGGAGTACCCGACTACTGGTTGGGGTGTGGAGGACATGATCGAATAAAACTTGAAAGTTTAAACATTTTCTACAAGTTTTTTTGTTTTTAGTTTTGTAAACAGATATAAAATGATATCTCAAATGTAAGTTCAATAGAACATTGACCTATAAATGGTTGTTTGAAAAGCGGGGTTGAATAGTGCATGGCATAGAATCCATAAGTCCCGGCATGTGGAAAATTTTGTACAAAATCAAAATCCCTAGTGGGTCCACTATGTAATTGATCTTGTAAATCGATACCATAGAACATATACATGTATATGACAATGATCCCGGGGTTTCTTACTGATTCTTCCACGGGGGAGTTATTGAATCAGGTTATTATTAATAAAATAAGGTGGATAATCCACTTTTGCTTAAAAAAAAAAACACAATAATAAACACATAACACCAAGATTTTTGACATGGAAACCCGGTTAAGGAAAAAAAACATGGTGGGGATCAAACCCACAAGATGAATGTACTTTGTTAAAAACACTATACCCGGTTAGGAGTATTACAAATGGGATTGCACATGAATTTTGACACACTGCCTATAGCTCACTACTCAAATACAACACTTGAGCTTCAACCCAAAGGAATGCTCACTACCTTACAACAATCTTTGATCACAAACCATAGTGGACATACTATCCATACTCACAAAATGACAAACAACATCTCTAATTATGCCAATACAGTTCTAATGAAGAGCATCAAATCTCTGCCTCAATTTCAAATTCCACTTGTACCTCTTCTCTTAGTATCTGAAACACACACACACACATTCGCAATCACAAATGATTACATCTTTATATACATTACATCAATTTTATCTCAACTAGGTCGGTTAGAGACCTAATTAGAAAATATTAATTCTTTAAGGCTCAATACACAATGCGATTCATTGAATATTGACTAAGACATAACAATGATCCATAACAACATCCTCAAACATGCTCTAGATCCATAAATCACACCAAGATCTTTACAACACCCTACACCACCACATTGGCTAAGAACAATAAGAGCATCATCACACTACATGAAAAATCACCGATTCCGATCACATAATCAAATGTGATTTAACAACACGAATAGGAAACGATCTAGAAATATAAGCAAGAAACATAAAATTCCATGACATAGGCTGGAACAACTTTATGTCAGAATTCTTACTCATCTCTACATTGTTCATCAAGAACACTAAACAACAACCACTGCCATAAAAGAAAAATAGCTTGCCAACATCCAAATCATGAACCATTCGAGATGAGGACACACATCCATGTCCTGAACTCACCACCAAGTTAACAAAAATGAATATTGCATAACCGATCCACACCAATCCAATAATTGAAACATTAGCTCTTCGTGAACAACAAAGTACCACTCTCTGATAAATCCTTCATAGCTTACTCAAATCATTATGTGAACCTTTGTAAGTTGACATAGATCAACTAATGACATCAATGAAACCATTTGTACCTTCACAACATCTGATATTCAATGTGATAGCCATACTAAACAAATCTCTTCACTGATCATACCAAGAACACTGTGACCAACAGTAGGAATATGTTGACATCAATGACAAAACATTAATGGCAACACATATAAGCACAATCTCAACAATATCCCAACAGGCTGGACATGGGTGATGAGGTCTAAGGAGAGGATCTCCTTTGAGACAACTCTTCACAACTTCATGGTGGAGACTGAGATGCAGAGAGTAAGGGTCTCTCGAGCAACAGAGGCTCCTGTGGTAACAATTCCATTGGCTTTCATTCCATCTACAGTTATTCATGGTGTTGCACCCATCCCAGTGGTTGTGAGAGTGGATCATCCATATAATCATCACATTCATGAGGGTAAAGAGTTGAAGTGGATGAAAGGGAGACTTGGATGGGTAACTTGGATAGAGAGGAGAGGAGATGATAAGGACCTAGATGGGGTCTTCCAGTGACTGTAGTTTGAGTAGCTTTTCCTTATCAGAAACATGTATTTTTGGTTCATGATATTAATTATTCTCCTTTATACATCTCGTGGGTAAATACCTTTTTGTGTTGATGTTGTAAATGCGATGATTGTGGGAAGATTATGACTAGTTTGTTTGTATTAGTCATGAGAGGGAGTATCTAATGATGTAACAACT
The DNA here is from genome assembly GCA_018584345.1 of Thuja plicata. Lineage (NCBI taxonomy): Eukaryota > Viridiplantae > Streptophyta > Pinopsida > Cupressales > Cupressaceae > Thuja > Thuja plicata. Next base: position 2,157,535 of record MU225857.1, on the reverse strand, counting down.
GTGAGTTGGGTGGAAACAATATGATCTGAACCTTTGTATATTGTCTCTATTATATCTAATACAAAAATACTCACACTTGTAGATTTAATGTCCAATTTTTTTGACAACATTGCACCAATAATTGCGACTTAAAAGTTGTTATTATTGATGATGACTACCCATTATTGAATAAAATGTATTCCTTATTCTAAAAGGCAACCAATCATGTGGTGCCATGTCAATTGCACAAGTATGGGTGTCCCTTTTGCAAGACCATTGGTCTCACTTTTTTTTTTGGTTGTTTTGGACACCTTGGTGAAAAACATGCTAATGTGGTCCTAGAACCTTAGTTATAACTATGAGACTTGCTCAACATTTTAGTAGCAATTTGTGGAGTTGGCGACCCCATGCATAACAAAATTTGTTACTTATTTTTAAGCACTCCTCTCTTAAATGATATTTTAACTAAAAAATTTAACAAGATTTGTTGCAAATAAAATTAGACAAATAAAAAGAAGGAAAAAATGGTGAAGACATATGACATTTTTCAATAAGCACTTGTTGCTTATTTTCAGCCTTTTTTCAAAGCTTATTTTTTATTTTTAAGCAATTGTTGCTCAATTAATATAGAAAAAGATTCTAATTTATCCTTTTCTCTTAATAATATCACTTAAATTTAAACAGAAATTGTACATACATAAGGTTAGTGTCCTATGTAACCTTCAAATTTAACCCAATGTTCAAAAGAACACGTTAGCGATAATTTAGGCTTAACTCATTCCAGTTAGGTCTACCGAATTGGAAATCATGAACACGCACTGGATCATTCTCGGCGCTGTCGATTCGATTATAATATATAAGTCAAGGAAAGCACAAATAAAATATTTGTTTCGAAATTTACATCTGAAGAACGCGTGGGCCACGACCGAAAAAAACGAATACCGAACAAGATCCCTTGCCGTCATGCAAAGCCTGTCGGGAAATCAAATTCCACAGAATTAGTACATACTTCTGCGCAATTAAATTAAGGCCTGGGAATTTTGACGCAGCCAATTTAATGTCATATCAAATTGCAGAGAGCTGAATTGGTCTCTATTGCTGTTGATAACACAAGGCGGGAGGCTGGATTCAAAAGGTTGAATTGAAAGAACATGGCAAATTTGAAGGGTGGAATGCTTCTGCGGCTCATAGAGCATATGAACAGCAGCGTTAAGGCAGCAGGTGAATTCCGTTCCTCGCTCCTGCAGATCGTCGATATTGTTCCGGTGGATTTGGAGGCAAATGATCTGTGGCCCAAACATGGATTCTATGTCAAAGTTTCGGATTCGTCCCATGCAACATATCTTTCTCTTGCAGAGGAGCACAACGAGCTTGTGCTCAGTAATAAGCTCCAGCTGGGACAGTTTATTTATGTTGAGAGATTCGAACCCGGGTCTCCTGTTCCAATCCTCAAAGGCATTAGGCCGCTTCAGGGCAGACATCCTTTGATTGGGAGCCCACAGGATGTTGTCAGTCTTCATGACCCTAAGCGGCTGGACATGGCCACGGAGCCCGCGCTTAAATTCAATCCAATTTCTGGAGAAAGAGAAGGTTTGTTACAGAGGCGCAGTTTGTGGGCACCTTCCAAGAGATTCTATGACGTTGGGTTTGCAGGGAAAGATTATTTTAAATCCATTTCTTTCCCCAAGGTTGCCAAGACCTCTGCTGTAAGCGGCTTTTCCAAGTTTTTAAGCAGGAACGGGAAGGGAATTCCGGAATCACAATTACAGAGTACCCATTTTTCGGAATCTACTGTAGGTATATCCGTCGTTGGGTCAAAGAATTCATTGCTAGTTTTCGTTTTGTTGGTAGGATTTTGAGAAATTTGATGTGGGTTCTTATTGTTTTGGTTGCCCTGTTGCAGGACCGACTGAGCAGATGCGTTCAGCATGAGCAAGCCGAAGGACTGATCAGCCTCGATAAGAATGCCTCAGATTGCATGGAAAGCATGGCCGTGATTAATTCATGCACTTCTCTGCCGGAAAGACTTGCGGAGATTGGGAAGGTATGATGCTGTTTTTTTTAAGGCTCATAAGGTTTTAATTAGTGCATGTTCGGGCAAGTATTTAGAGTATGAAAAGGAAATTGGAATTCGCAATAGACAAATAATTTTAGGGTTTATTGGGATGCAGGGAAGCTTTAATTATGGCGGTAGGCCAAATCAAACTCGTCATTTGGGGAAAATAGACAACAGTAGGATTTAGTACTTTCAATTGGGTGATAGGAGGTTCAGGGAAATACATGGGATTCGGGAGTTGATTGATTTCACCCATGAGGAAAAACATACTGTACTATTCAAGGATAATAGGGAAAACATTGGGTAAATGAATATGGCAGCTCTATAAGCGTCTCCAGTAGCCAGGGTAGCATCCTAGACAAGCCCGTTTGTGTGTTTTTAAGCGCTGAGCCTCAACTAGCTCAATATGTATTGTGACATGGTTAGGGAAATAGGCCTTAATAGCTCAAGAAAATATCCCATAGACTGGTTTATGGGTTCAGATTTTTCCATGTATGATGGTATCTAACTTGTTTATGATAAATACTGATGGTGCTGCAATCTTGATCGCTTTCTATTCCATTTGCTATGATTATCATTTGTAAGCATTCTTTTTGGTTATTCTGTGGCATTTCTTTCACCATACTTTACTCTGAACAAATTTCAGTGAAGATAATTTAGAGAAGATAACGCAAACAATGGCTAAAAAAAATCATCCAATAATAGTTTTGTGGATCTATGTTGTTTTAACTATCTTAGGTTCAGTAATTTTGTTTGGATGCTATTCCATTTGTTCCAAGTGTCTTCTGTGAGTTTTGCTTTTGCCTGTTTGCTTTTCTTTCACCCCTATTTTACTGTATACACTTGATCCTCTGAATCTTTTAGAAATACTTATGATATTTGACTGACCAACTCAACAACTGTGGGAGGGAATGAATAGCTGCGAAGAATTCCCTATTGATTGCAACAAATGAGGACACCCATCTCATATGTTAGTTGCATTATACGATAGCATATCCATTGTCTGCATAGGTCAAGCTACCAATCAGCTTATCCATGACACGGTCTATTTGCCCATTTGTTTTTAAACATGTGACCGAGAGTCAAGAAAGGGTGGTTTATCATATGTTAGTTGCATTATACGATAGCATATCCATTGTCTGCATAGGTCAATCTACCAATCAGCTTATCCATGGCACGGCCTACTTGCCCATTTGTTTTTAAGCATGTGACCCAGAGTCAAGAAAAGGGTGGTTTGCAGGCAAACTTCAAGTGAACAATCACCCTTTATCTTATTATTTTCAATTTGTATGTTTCAACTGGAAAATATGGTGGGAATTAGTGGAGATTAGACCCCTAGGCTTCTTATATTTGTTCAGAACTCTAATGGAGTGAATAGTGCAGGAAGCTTCGCAGAGGAGTGAGGAAGCTTATTTGGTTGCAATGGAAGCACTACAGGAGGCATCTGCTATGGAGACGATTGTTAGGATTGTAAGGTGTGTATCAACTAAAACATGCACCATACTCTGAATTTTTTATTTTGGTTGCTTTATGAAATATGATTCTTTTATGGGCCTTCAGCCAGGCCCCATTGCAATAGAAAAATACTTAATTACCAATGAATTACTGCTAGCATCAGATTTTATTACTGACAGGCAACCATTATTAGAGATTATACTGAAATTCTGGCTATAAACAATATTGCTATATATAATAGTTTAATTATTCACAACAGTAATATCTCTGGTGTCAGAATTAAAATTGAAAAAAGAAAAGAAACCTTTCACCCCAGGATGGTACAAAAATCGAAACCCCATTGCAGTAGAAAAATACTTAATTACCAATGAATTACTACTAGCATTAGATTTTATTACTGAAAGGCAACCATTATTAGAGATTATACTGAACTTCTGGCTATAAACAATATTGCTATATATAATAGTTTTATTATTCACAACAGTAATATCTCTGGTGTCAGAATTAAAATTGAAAAAAGGAAAAAAACCTTTCACCCCAAGATGGTACAAAAATTGAACTATTTAAGTTTGAGGAGCTCCATGGACAGTACAAGAGACATGGATTTCTTCCTTTACATCTCTAAATACTTGCCCGAACATGCACAGTTTTTTGGGTAACACAGAGTGTATTAATTAATAAATAAACTGGATAGTATCTAGAAACCTTCTGAAAGAGTTCCATTTTTTAATACTGAAACACTGTTTCTTTTTGTCGACTTGTATATTATATGGAAAATATATCTATAGACTGTAAAAATATTTGTGCACTTCATTTCTATTTTCTGAAAAAATGTTTGTGCAGAGATTGCTGAAATCTTTCTGAATCCAATGCAGGGAACTTGCTGAACTCTGTTCCTCAGCAAAACCTGAAGATCCCGAGGCTTCTCTACAAAGATTTATTAATTTGCACCAGGAAGTATCTCAGTTTGTTGTCAATATGGACACATGGAATAAACCTGTGCCTCCTCATGGAAGTGGAAGTTCAGATATCAAAGGAAATGAGGTAATTGAGTACTCTGAGAAGTGTGGATCTGCAGCTGCATTAACTGAAACATCTTTACAAAATAATCTCAAAACGTCCCCTGTTAAATCTGATTTAAAGCATAATTCAGCTGCTGAAGAATCACCATTGAGAAGACTAAAAAGCCTTCTCAAGAAACTGTCGCAAGATGCAAATAAAAGATCTAAAGGAGGTCTGTTCTCTAGGGGTTCAGTCTCTTCTACTGGTACAAGGAAATTGGGTAAGTCTATGTCCTTTACTCCTAGTGGGACATCCCTAGGAGGTAAAGGTAACAATGACAACCAAATTCCCAAAAGATGTACAGATTTGAATTTGGATTTGAACACATTGATACCAACCAACCTGTCAAATCAAGACTTCAACAGCAAACACCCAATAGCAGCAGAATTGAAGCTTACCAGTGCACCCGAATTTAGGAGAAATAATGACCTGCTTCACCAAATGAATCTAGCAAAGCAGGTTAAAATTGAAGCAGAAAACTGGTTTACAGAGTTCTTGGAGAAGTCCTTTGATATGGGTCGGAAAAATCTTAGGTCATCAGAAAATGGAAGGAAAACTACAGGAGATTGCAATGGGATTCCAAAATGCAGTTTCAGCAGGCATACTTTACTAAACAAAGTTATCCAGTGGGTGGAGCAGTCAAATAGCAGCAATAAGTGGTTAAATCCAGAGGCTATAGAGGCAGTTAAAAAATTGAAAGGAAGTTTTTAAAACGTGTAGTGTTCACTACTTTGCACGAAGCTTGGTTAAAGAGAATACAGCTTCAAAACAAATATAGCACACTGCGATTTTTGAGTTGGAGTATACGGGAGAAGTAATACTTTTTGGAGTTGCGGTGTACTACAAAATTAACAGCAACTTTGATTTTTTACTAGGAACCACGAAAATAGCTTCTTGGCGGATTTGGTGCTAAAGCTGGATTCCATAAGCTGGAATGGTGGTGACATGATTGGGTCTTTGAGTAAGCATACTGCAGATTAAGCTTCCATAAAGAAAGTTGGAATTCAAAATTGTCATTGTAAAACATCACAGTTAAAAATGTTGCAATACCTTATTGTAGAGTAACTTCATCCTCATTAGTTGACTCAATTTTCAATCTCTTTTTGGCCAAAATGTCAACAATATAATCTTTTGGCAGACTTTTTAAGTTAACAAGCACAAAACTTAATGGTTTCATAGCATAATGTATCTACAACTAAAATTCATAAAGATGGCACTAGAATAATTGAGAATATGAGACAAGACTGATTGAGAATTATAGGACATAACACAGTTTTTTCCATAGATTTACTAAAATGATTTCTTCTGGGAATATCAAAGATCACGCCCAAAATTACACAAAGGATCACATGTTGTAGAGGTTACTGCATATTTTCCTCTAAACAACCTTATGTGAATTTAAATTATATATTTAATAAAAAACATACATTTTGCCATGGGAGTTCATTCATCTCTCTCTCTCTCTACCTCTCTCTATATATATTTATTTATTGGAAGGGGGATACTTATCTTCTCTAGATATAGAGAGATGGAGGGGGAGAGGGGGAGTGAGAAAGGGGCAGAGAGAGGGGGTGTTGGGGGTGGAGGGAGAGGGAATGAAAGAGGGAGGGAGAAGAAATAGAATTTATAAAATACAAAAAGTAAGCTTTTGATGGTGACTGTCTGATTCTTGTCCTCTGCCAGTGGGCTTCACTGGTTGAAAGGGGCAGAGAGAGAGAGAGAGATGCCAGTTGCTTCAGTGGTGGAAGAAAGGGGAGTGAGGGGAAGCGTCTTTGCAGCCATATAAAATGTACCCTATACACTACTAATAAATAAGAATCACTTTATTAGTGTATGGGGTGTGTTTTATATTGCTGGATAGATGCTGCCGAGTGAAGGAGACGCAGACAGAAGGGTGGCGAGGGTGGAGGGAGAGGGAGACAGGGAATGAGAGGGAATGAGGGGAGGAAAAAAAGTTTATAAAATGCCAAAAGTAAACTTGTGGGGGTGCAGTGTCTGCTTCTTACTCTCTTCCAGTGGCTTCACTGGTTGAAAGGGGCAGAGAGAGGGGGCGGGAGGTGTGGAGGGAGAGGGGGAGGGGGAGCAAGGCAAAGGGGGAGAGAGGGAGGGAGAAAAATAAATTATAAAGTGTTAAAAAGTAAACTTGTGGTGGTGACAGTGTCTGATTCTTCTCCTCTGCCAGTGGCTTCACTAGTTGAAAGGGGCAAAGAGAGAGATATGCCAGTAGCTTCACTGGTTGAAAGCGGCACAAACTGCAGCCACCACATATTTTCTCCTTCACCAGTTGAAATTATATGCATCCATGGAACTTTACAATTCAAAATAAATATTTTTGAGTTGAAGCTTATACAACAATTTAGTTGACAATACTGATATGGTTATAAGGCACTAAGAGTAGGATTTGGCATTTCAAATAGTTCGGTGCTATGTGATCCATATGAGGCCTTTAAAATTTAATCAGTATCATTATTTTCCTATGGCTCATGATTCATTACCCTCCATCTTTTTAAGATTCTTGTTAATTGACTTATATCTTCACGTATCCCTTTTGGTTTTGTAGCTGGTCAAAGCGAACTGGGATTTAGTCAAAAGATTATAACGAAGAGACCTAATGTAGTTAGGAATTCTATATGCAAGAAATTATCTCTAAATAAGACATAACTAAATAAGTGTGTATAGTGAGTAGTTTTTACCATAATAATATATTTAAAAACTAATTTATATGGTTGTATTATATCTTAGTAATGATGAAATTGTATGATATTATTAAATATATAAATACGAGATAACAGTTAGCTTGTAGTTTTTGTTTGTTTATATAATTTTTTAATATTTTGGGCCACATTTATCTTTATATATAATAGTTATTAGTAGAGCATTTTATGATTAATAAAAGATATTTTTAATGAGAAGTCAGGGTGGCTAGTAATGATAGTATAGCCTAGTTCTTTTGGGAGAATGGAAGCTGGTTAAGCTTCATGGAGGGTTTGACCAAACCAAGCTTCCCACACCATGAGATCAAGTTTGTCTCATGATAATGATTTTTTTCACCCCAATGGGAAAGTTTAAAGTATACTATTATTACCATTTACTTATTTTTAAACATTTCTGTCACAATGCTTTGATTTCCTTTCTTTTTTTTTTCTATTGAATTTGCTTGAAAATTCGGTAAAAGAGGTTGAATTGGCCAAGAGTCAAGATTGGAAGCACATCCCCTTTCACTAGGGCCTTATGTAATTTTCATCTTGCTCGGTGCCCTCCTAAGCAAATTTTGGTGATTGAAGCCCCACGTTTTGATCCTACCCCTGCGATGACTATTCTCTAGTCCCTATTCGACCCTAGTTAGAGGAAGTGTTTGTACATCTTAGGTGCTACTTAAATTCCCTCCCAACTTGGTACACCTGTCACCCCACCCATGACATTATAGCTAAAGGCCTTTGTGACCTACAGAAGTTTGTTGCCACCTCTACATTGGGCCAATAAAAGGAAACTTAAGAAGCTCATCCCCCTGGCTGAAAAATCCCAAGACCCCAATCTGCCTTAAAAAAATGTCAGTGATGATGAAGCAAATATGGGCGAAGAAGATAGTAAAAGTGGTTGTGTGAACCCTTGGCGCTCAAGCAAGCTGGTTGGGTATTCGGTTAACAAAGGTAAAGGGAAGAAATTGGTTGATTATGAAGAGGAGTTGGAGGAGGATGATGCTAATGGTGGTGACACGAGAGAGGAAGAAAGCTAAGCTAAGTACACCAATGACAATTCCTCCCACATATCCAACAGTGCCAAAACTGAATCATTGTACCTAACTTGAGAGGCCTAACCAGAGGAAGAAGACACTTAACCAGTACTTGCACTGACTACAAAAAAATCACAATGGAGTTGGGGGCCCTAAAAAAGGAAGTGCTAGAAATGGAGAAGATGGTTAGTATCTTTTGTTTCAGCCTGTGTGTAATGCACATCTCGACCACTTCACTATGCATGGTGCAAAAGAAATTGTAGGGAAATGATGCTAGCAAAGAAGGGAACAACAAGGATCTTTTTACGTTCCTTACTGATGAGTGAAGCAATGCATTAACTTAGCCACTGGGTGGTTAGTGTTTTGTCTTTTGGTATTTTGCTATACTTGCTAAGACTTTTAATAGTATTATTTATATCTATATTTGGTTTTGATGTTATGAACAACTATTGTTAGTATCATCAATGATCATTTAATAGCTTGTTAAAGTCGCCTTCAAATTGTTGGTTTAAAGGGCCAACACACTAGGTTTGTTGCTTTTAATATCAAAAACATTTGATATACAACTTTTTATCAATTTTAAAATAAAATTAAACGATAAAAAATGTTTTAATCATATACATACCTTACTTTGTAAATATAAAAATGACAACAAATAATTACTAGTACAACATTTATAATATGTTTAATTATTGAAAGATGGTGACAAGGTTTCACAATAAAAATAATAATATAACCTAGTAACATATATTTTTAGCACTTGTCATGTCTTGTAAATAAAAAATAATAATTGTTAAAATATGATACATCTTGCTATTTGCATGGCTTTACCACATCTAATTATGTCTAATTATGCACAGAGACATTCTCCACATGTTTAAAAATTAAATATTTTGAAAATAACAAAAAAAGTACTTTGTGTTAATCTACATGTAGTAAATAAAATAGTTATGAAGTAAAGTAAAGTAAAATAACTATTGAGAAAATCAAAATTCATGTGTTTATGTGTATATAGTAAATACAAAATTTCTAAAATAAAATTAGATGAAGCAACCTTTAATTGAAATTTAAGCATCTATAAATGTAATAATAAAATAGTTTTAAAACAATTCAAAGCACATTGTACAATGGAGGGAGCAAAACAGAAAAAGTAATTGCATATAATCTGGTATATCAAATTATGTGACGTTTTTATCTTCCATAAATGATATCATTGAAACAAATAATAATCAACATAGAAGTTCTCAACATAGAAGTTCTGAGTTGATCTTTTATTGGATAGTGTTTATGGATATTGTTTCAAAAGGATCTATCTATGATAGCCATGAATGATTCATTGAACATATACTACATTAAATTATTTATATAAATGACAAATGCTCCTATTGTAATGGTGAAAATTGCACACCTTGTACTTTTGGCCCTTTGCTTAGGACTCACTTTGACTTATTTGTTCTTTATGCAATGACTTGTGTACAAATGACATGTGTTGGAATTGTAAAAATTGGCTAAGTATTTGTCAAATTTTTTCAGGATTGACACTAATATGTTTTGCCTTGCTTAAATTTTTGTTCACATGTCGAGCAAAGGAAGTCAACAACCGAGTTTGAAGAAAAATGCCTCAGTTTCGAGCTGGTTTTTTCTTATTGGTTTATACATTTTGTTGAGGCAGTCAACTAAAGTCAAATAACAAGGATCCTTGTTATGCTTTACTGCTAGTTCATGAGTCTTATTTGGTCGAATTTTTCATTTATGCGAACTAGCAATGTCCTTTTAACGATTGGGTGCAAGTTTGCAAGGTTTAGTGAAGCTAGCATTTTAAGGTTGCATTCTTGCGAGGCCGTTAAGTCCTTTGTATCGTGAGGTCACAACAATATTATCCTTTTACATCAAATGGTTGCGATCTTGTGAAGCGGTTAGATTGAGTCTTTACGCAAGGTCGCAGGTTGGAAGTTATGTCAATTTTTTATGTTGTGACCTTGCACTAAGGTTAAGTGTGGCGGTTAAGATAAGTTTTTTGTGGGTTCGCAAGCTAGTTCAAGGGTTAAGTTTTTGAAGTGCAAACAAGCGTAGAGATGCCACATGTCCTACATTTTAAAAGCTAACTAACGTTTACTTCAAGCACCGCAAGATCGCAAGTGTTTTATGAAGAGTATGAAGTTTGTTGTGATGGTGCGAGATTGGGACATGTGTACCATGGAGATTTAAAGACCAAAAGCCTTGTCACAACATCACAAAGTTTTAAAAAGGTTATATCAGTTGGTTGTAGTGGTGTGAGATGCTGCCACGTATCTCAGGCATGATGATCAATGGTTAGTGCAAGGTCGCAGGTTATCTTTGCCTAAACATTTCTTGGTTGCGATCTTGCGAAAAGGTTAAAGATGACCGTTGGCACAAGGTCACATGTTTATGATACAGTTTGTTTTGAAGGTCACGACCATGCAAAATTGACTTTTCTGACTTGCCGCAAGGTCACAAGACATAATGTAAATCATATTTTTATAATGCGAAGCCGCGCTCGATGCCATGTAGATAGTTGGATTAAGTTGAAAAATAACAAGTGAGCTATGGACCAATAAGATTGTGACATGACGGAGAATGTATAGTTGTGCTCACATCTTTTCAAATTATTTTAAAAAATTTCTCAAATGTTGTAAACTCATGGTTTGATGACATGACCGTCTCCTATGACTAATCTTAGTTATTGTGAATGCATACATTAATGTCAAGTTGATGGACAGAGTGTTGGTACGCGAGAAAGAGCTTTAAAGTTGTATCCATAACCATCATTTGCATATAAAATCTTGAGTTCTTATTTTCTGTGTGATAACAGGAGCGCTTGAGATTAATTTGTTATATTGCAAAGAAATAAGTGCATTAGTGAATATTTTGTCTGTTTTGAGAGTTTGTTATTTCATAAAGATGACATAACCAAGTACATTTACCAAATCAACAGCTGCAGGAATGAAAAAGGAAAAATTCGCATAGGAATGGGTTCAATTGTTGCCAGGATTGTCAAATTCGCTATTAACCAATGATCACACATGGAAAGATACATGTTTCCAATGCAAGAACCTAGACACCCCTGGTTCTACCCTATTCCTTTTCTTTTTCAACAAAAGAGTAAATGATGTCCCAATATGTAACCCTTGGGTTTTAAATATGGAAAAGTTGACCGTTCTTGACGTCTTTGTGGATGTTGACCTAGTAAGAGCACTGACAAAAGGTAATTTCCTGCTTACCAAGTGTATCAGGAAGAAGGATAAAATTGCTTTGGTAAGAATTGACAGAGCCAGCTTCATGGAAGCGTTTAGTATCTCTAGAGCCATGAGCGTGGATATAGAGTTCAATGAAGAGAAGAGACAATGTCACCTGCATAAACGTGTTCTGAAGAAGAATGTGATTCCCAAGTTGATGCCTAGGGATGGAAGAAAGACTATACCAATTCTAGATTACATCAATGAACCCTATGATCTGGACACTTTCCAATATTACCTCAAGTATACTGTATACTGTCTATGCAAAGTGTTGAGAGAAGGAGGAAAGACAATGACTGAAGAATCGTTGATGTTAGCTATGGATGTTCAACACCCACATGTAAATAAAGAAGACATGGGCATGGAGATGCCAATGCAACTTTGGACAAGGGTATGAGAATGTACTACTTACTCTTCTTCCTTTTTTGCATTTTGAAAATTTGATTGTTAATCCCATTAGAGATATGTTAGGTGCAAAAGAGGATAGAATTCCTCTTGAACTTAGAAGAATGATTAGACCAGTGCATGTTAATAGTCAGGGGCTCATTAGGCATAATTTGGGAGATGCTTTTCTTTTTGAAAACTTTACAATTATTAAAGTTTTGGTTGTCCTCAGCCACCTCATATTTTGCCGAAATATGTCCCTCTTAGGGTGGGAATTACTGAATTCATTTAGTAGTTAACATTAGTTGAAAAAGAGTAATTAGGTCCTAAGAAGAAGAGGGGTACCTTATTACCTAGATTATGGGTAGTAAGTGATTTTACCATAGGGAAATGAGTCTTGGATCCCATGAATGATTTTATGAGACACTACAGATTGTACACTGCCAAGATGAGAGTACGTGATCCTGAGAGATTTATGAGATATACTTTGAAGGAGATGGAAAATGTTGCTTTGCCAATTCATGAGGCATTACCTAAAGAAGACATCATCAGAAATACAGTTGTTATTGATGAGCTAATTGAGAAGAGGAGAAGGTGTAACAACATTTAGAGAGTTGAGAGGGAATTCAAAGAAGTTGATCTTTCTTTCCCTAGTTTCTACCATGAGCTCAGATATTGGGACAGACTGAAGACCTTACTTGAAAAGTATGATGAGATCACGAAGAAGATGCTTGATGTGTCTGTTGGAGTAGAGGCTAGAGTTAACCCTAAAGATGTGGACTCATCACATCAAGATGTGCCTCTCAAAAAGGAGTATTTCATGGAAGTAGAAGAAGGTGATGAGGTCAAGTCCTCACAAAGGCCAACAGTTAAAAGACAATTTTGAACATGTTCCAAGAATGATGAAAGATGTTGCTATAGCAGTAATTACTGAGAAAGGGCCATATTTTCATGAGATAAGACAGACATTGAGGGATTCTCAGAAGCCACCTGAAGGTGAGGGGGTCGAGGAATCAAATATAGCACTAATTGCTCAGATAGATGATAGGATGTTTCTTTCCAACTTGTTCTTGCATGATGATGATTTCATCTAGACTAAGGAATTCAAGAGTTTTATGTTTAAGTTGAAGGAAAATGAGTTGAAATTAAACTTGCGACCATAAGATAACACTGAAGAAAATAAAGAAAATTTATTGTTGGCACTGCAAAAGTATGATCCAGATAGTTATGCACTCACTGTGGTACAAAAAAGAGAACTAGTAAAGAGAAGTGGTATGCTTCTAGTGCATGGATGGGACATGTAATCTTCTTTTCTCATTGATCAAATAAGAAGAAAACCTAATCCAATCTTCAAGTATGAAGTTGAGGTGGCTGATTTTACTAGAGGATATGGGTTTGACCCAAGCAGCAAAACATTGGCTATCTGGTCACTTGCTCTGCCACATAGAAGCCAAGGCTTGTTGACATACAAGATCAAAGGCAAGGTGATAAGCTCATTTGGAACATTCAGAATGTGAGCAATGTAGAGATTGCTGATCTCTTAACCCACGTGTCTTCCCTGAGTAGAGCTAAAGCTGAAGATATGGAGAAAAGAGCTGCAGAAACTTATAATAGCTTGATAAGAGTTTCCAAGGAGTATGAGGGGAATATTATGATAAATACTAAGCTGGAAGAAAAGATTGCTGAGATGACTTAGAAGTTAGCTAATATTCCTACTACTTGTGAAAAGGTGGATGCCTCCGTGGAGACTAGTGGTGAGTTTGTTCCCTCTGATTCAAATGTTGTTGTTCCTGTTCCTAATGTAAACAATGATAAGATGAATGAATATGTTGATAGAATAGAGAAGTTAGAAGAATAAGATAATACTTTGGGAGTCAAAGTATTATTAAAGAATCTACAACATAGGATTGACATTTTGAAGAACAAGTTGAATGTTTTTCATAGCTCCCATATAGCCTTGAAAGTTGTCGAAGGAAGGTGTGCAGAAGCAATGGTTTTCCCGAACCATGTTTTCACCCTAAGGTCAGGAAGGAGCTTATCAATGGAGAAACTAGAAACTATTCTGATCTATAGGGATGACCTACCTAATAAAATCTTAGATACAAAGGACATGGTTACCATGGTTAATACATTAATTACATATTTTAAAGGTAAAGATCAGATAAATTAGGGTAAGCTAAAGTTGTTTGTGGAGTCATATAATACTTATTTTCCCCACATTTATGATAAGGAGGGAAATTTGAAGGACATCTACACATGGGAAGAAGAGTTTTATTTAATAGCTAATAATGTTGAAACTCTACTATATCTAACAAAAGATATTGATACACCTGGGTTCGATGATGTGTTAGATAATCTATTCAGAGATGAGGTGGACCTGGTTAAATTCATTGCAGATGCACGAGCTATAATTGACGCTCGTTGCGTTGAAGCAGTTCAACAACTAGAGAGTGTAAGAACTTTTAGTAGGCCGATAGATAGGGAGTTTTCCAGATGGGAATGGAATTGAATAAGGGAAAATCTATTTGAATAATTAGTTTCCATCAATTTTGTCTTTTTGTGGTTGGTTACTGACATGGCACTTGAGTTTGTTTACATGGAGAAAAATGATCTAAATAGCTACCTTGAATTGTCCTTCAATAGTTGTGGGTAGCCTACATAATCCAAAGAAATTGTATCTGATTACTTCCAGAAAAAAGTGCCAGATGTCATTTTGTAGATGCCAATTCCCGCGTTGTAAAATTTGAAGATTTGAAGAAGTCTTCCCGGGTTTTTGTTATTGACAAGCAATATGTAATTTTTCCCTAAGTAATCCATAGCTTGTTGCAATCCTTATTCTATAAAAAGAATTCCAAGATCACTTAGGAAGGGCTCAAAATTTTTTTTTTAAACTCAGTAGAGTTATTTCAACCCCAGTCAAGTTTAACAGATGTAATGAATCTTGCATAACAATATACAGAGCGATTAGATGTTTTAGTATTGAAGTTTTAGTCTTGTTGAGTATTATTCTAGTAAGAAAGTCAATGTATGAAGACAATGATTCTGAAGATAATGAAATATAATCCAAATTTGGTGCTCTCCTCTGTGTTGGTTTTATGAGTTGGGAATTCAATAATTCAAAGTTCTTATGCAATTCATTGCATATTGTTTATATGTGTATGTTTTAATTCTAAGCTTTGATCAAGGATCAATTAAAATGCTGAAAATTAATTCATGAGTTCATAAGGTTGGAATAATGATCATTATAAGAAGTCTAATTTTGGATTACATGAATAGATGTTATTGTAATGCAATAACAATCTAAGTCTTGGATCAATCACAGTTTTATGTCATTCATAAAGGAAGTTGCAAACTGAGAGTATTGCCCAATGGGTAAGGCACTGATCTAATTATGCTAAATATTTATTTGGTTGGTTCAGGGTATCTAGTTATTCCATCTTTAATAAAAAAATCTTTTTATTTTACAGTTTATTTGTGGTATTTGTATCTCATGCTCCATAACAATTGAGAATTAATAAGTCGTTAACCATTACTTAGTATTTTCTTGTTATTGTTGAGCCTTATATGATATTTCTACTTGTATTAATGCCAATCATGGGTTTCGTGTGTATTCAAGGGCATTAAAGGTCTACCCGCCTTGGTTTTGCATAACCTAAAGCATAGAGGAAATCAGTAGCCCTGTTAGTTGGTCCAGTTGTCTTAGGAAGTTTATTAATTGGAGTTGGATTTTGTATATAATTTGTTGAAGAGTGTACTGGTAGATTTTTATAGCGTAAAACCTTTTTGGGAACCAAAAAATGGTGACTATGTTGGGGACTTGTGTAGTAATTTCATAATTGATAAGGTTGTTAGTTGAGCTTGCTCCTTGCCTTGTTAATTTTAGTCCAGTTAGTCTGTCCATCAGATTGCACAGAGTTGATATTGATTTTTCATAGTTTGGGGTAGAAGGATATTGTTTTGTGTCTAAGATAAAAATATTTGTTATCCTGATTGATATCTTGTGAGGAGTCAAATTTGTCTTGTAGGAAGTGATGAGTTAGAAAGTCACAAGATCTTGGGCTAAGCAACATCCCAAGGAAAAATTAGAGGGTGACCTTCCAAATACTGCAATGAGTGGATGTCCATGGAGAAATCAAGGAACAAGCAGTGCTCCCCCAACATGGAAACCAAAGAGTAGAGGTCCAAGTATAGGAAAAAATTTCAGTGTTGTTCTTGAGAATAGTGAAACTTTCCATAATGATTTTGAGCCTGTGGGGCTTGTAGTGTATGAGAGCTTCTTTTGTTCTCCTGCTGATCAGGATGAAGAACCACAACATACAAAGGGAGTAACCCATACTAATTTTAATAGTAATAATAGAAGATTAAGAAGCAAAAGTAGAGATGTCTTGAAGAGAAAATCTGATGATGCATCTCCTTTGTGTTTCAAGGTGTGTGCCATTGGTCTCGGCTAGTCCATGCAGTGATTGGTGACAAGGGTTTAACAACCTCTTGTGGATTGTATAGGTCTAGTGGTTGTATCGGCCATTGATAGTTTGAGCTTTAGATGTAACGAAAACCACCCAATCTAACAATTGGTATCAAAGCCTAAGTCACAGGTTCCAACCCCATGCATGTCCCGATGGTGGGATTATTGCAAGGTGTGTGCCCTTGGTCTCGGTCAGTCCATGCAACGGTTGGTGACAAGGGTTTAACAACCTCTTGTGGATTCTATAAGTCTATTGGTTGTATCGGCCATTGCTAGTTCGGGCTTTTGGTGCAACGACAACCACCCAATCTAACAATCTGTTGGATCAAAATGAAGAAGAAATCATGAATCCAACTGCCTCCTCAGAGTCAGAAAGTAATTTCCTGATTCAGATGAAGTTTTTGAGGATCTTTATTCATTGAAGAGGAAAATTCATGAGCGGATTGACTTAAGGGATACGAAGAATAAAGAATGAGAAAACGAAGTCAGAGACGCCTTGATAAAAAAAAAACTAGACTTCAAAAATAATTGGATGACCTCAAAGCCATAAATTATGAAGAACCTAAGAAGGATGTTGAGGGTCATGTTATTTTTCATATTTACAATATAGGGAAGCCTAAGAACACTTATGTTCCTCAGAATAAACCAACACCTCAAAATATTGAGGGTGATAAGGATAAAGGAAAGAAGAAAGTTGTTGATATAGTCATAAATGAGCTTGCTAATAGGGGTCTTGTGGATGCAAGTATGTCTTAGTTTGATATTGAGTTAGAAAGAGAGAGAAAAGAGAATGTGATTCTTGCAAAATAATTATAGAAGGTAGAGATGAAAGCAGCTACATTAGAAACGAAAAGGAAGATTATGTTCTTGAAACAATCTACTACACCTATCTATGTTGGTACCACTGCTGCACCTATGAATTTTGTTTCTCAAAGAGCTAATGTCCCACCACCTATCATTTCACACATTCATGTTACTGGCTGAAATATGAGAGCTAGTACTAGTGGCCAAGCTGCTATTGGCCAATTCCAAAGAAGACCGATCAACATTGAAAGGTACAAACAAATGTCTTTTATTGGTATTCCTGGTTATCCTAACGCTGTTTCAAATGAGATAAGGGAAAAAATGACTAATTTTGCAAGGACCAATGGTATTACTTGTGAGGAATATTTAATTTTTTTACTGATATGTTCAATGATTATGAGCTTGAGCATGAAGATGTAGTAATGAAATTGTTTGTTCAGTCTTTAGTTGAGGATGCTAGGGATTGGTTTAGAGGCTTTCTTGATGATTGTATAGATACATGGGATGAATTTGGAAAATGCTTCAGGGAACAATATGGTGATAAGGCTAATGAAGGTTTAATGTTGAATGAGTTTAATAATACCAAGAAAAATTAGAATGAAGAAGGCATTAAATTCAACATAAGGTTTCAAAAGGTTATGCACAAATTGTTCCAAGTCATGAGACTGGATGAGAAGGTATGTCTGGCTACTTACTTAAATTCTTATGATGCAAAAATGGCTTACTTTCTTAGAGATAAAGAGCCTAGAATTGTTAGGGAAGAATTTAAGTTAGCTATGAATATTGAAAGTAATATAAGGGTGTTGGGATTAATGGGAAGTAGTAATGAGAGGGGAGGGGTGAATCATTACCTCTTAAAACTTTTAACACTTTTCACCTTTGATCATTAGTAATCATTATTTACTATATTACCGACCATTTCTGATGTTCTTTCTTATGCATGTAGTATTAATTCATAAAATTAATTGTATGCAACATTCATAGAAACATTCATGAAAATAATAGACACATAACACAAGATATGATATCACAAAAAACTCTTGTTAGGAAGTAAAAATTGAGGTGGGGATGGCACCCACAAAACTTCACTATCTGTAGAATGGAAGGGAGACGGTAAAGGCTTACAATTGATCACTTCTGATGATCTACCCTATTAGGAGTATTAAAAGTGGAGACCTGTTAAGATCTACTTTGTTAAGAACTTTTAACAACACTAATGAAGTGTGCACTCGGTTAAGAGATTTACAATAGGACTATTAAGTCCACCTTCCTTGAAAGGATTTCTTAAGTGTAATACACTTGTTAGAATGAGTACAATATGTTTGACTTGACTGTATGCAATCTATAATTTCCGATCACAGATCCATTAAAGCTCACAAAATATGAATATCACCTATAGTGATTGATTAATACCTTTTCCTGCTCGTCGGTAGCCTGTGTTCTTGTTCTTGAAACTGAATTGATCCTTTTCTTTCCTTCCACATGAATTCTCTTGTTTGATCCATAGATTCTCTTAGTGGCTACAATCATCATCTAACAACATGTTAACAATAGATTGAACATCTATTTATACAAGTATTTGACCTATCTTAGAATCACGCATTACAATGTTAACTCTTGATCCAAGGTATATAACTTTGACCTTGATCCTTTAGTTTTCATATTTTAAAATAGTTAAACTAATTAAAACAATAATAATTACATTGCTTTCTCCACACATAATGGATTTAAAACAAATCAAGAAGCTAAATATAAAACTTCAGTGATTTATCTGACGTGGAAAGTCAGATCCACTTTTTGCGAGATGTAACTGACTGTCGGTTCTTGATCATCGGGTTGAACTGAAAGTCTGTCGGCGTTCCTTTATTGAACTATTCATCGGGCTCCCTTCATCTGTCAGATTCCACTCTTTGTTGTTTCGTCAGGTTGCACTGTCGGTTACTCGTCGGGTTCCTTTGTCCTTTTTGTCATCGGGTAACACTGAATAGTGTTTGTCTGGATGCTTTGTACTTGGCAGTATCAGGTAACCTTGGCATCGGGTAGTGTTGTGCCCTTTCTGTCAGTGCAGTATAAACCGATGGTGTGTATCATGTTTTTCCTTGTATATACTAATGGAAAAATATAATGTCTTCACTCTCCCCCTTTGACATTAGTATCAAAAATTGATATGTGCATAGTACTAAAGTGTTTAGTATGTACACCATGTATATATCCTTATCATTATATGACTCCCCCTAACTGTATGCATCGATATAGTATAAGTATATGTACATGTATACTTGCCTTTATACTATACATTCCCCTGTTCTTTGCTCTTTCAAATGACTGACTGTACAAATCATTTCCTCCTTTCATTTCCCCTTTTACTGTTGACTATACATATCATTTCCCCCTTTATTTGATACTCATGACAAAAATGTACAACTTATAAGTTGTCAAAAATGTGACAAAAATGTGTAACTTACAATGTGTCAGGAATATGTGACTGGGTGTTCTTGATATCTTCGAGCAATTTCTCCCATTTTTCTTTTAGGAGTTCTAGTGCCATGTGCTCAAGCTCAATTTGTGCATGCATATCATAAATGTTGTCTAGGACAGACATTTCTGGGGTGGCTCTTGCCTCTGTCATATGTTGCTACAGTAATGAGAGTGTCGGTAAAAGTTGAGCTTGGAGCTCATTTACCTCATCTCTGAACTTGGTTTCTGCAATTTGAATGTCTTGTCTCAATTTTTGAGCTTGCTTGAGCTGCTCATTGTGCAATTTGATTGCCTCTTCACTGTTCATGAGACTTTGTGCACTTGTTTGAAGATCAACATCAATCTATGCTATCTTGTCGGTATCCTCTTTGGTGAGTTGAGCCAATGTGCATGATTTCTATATAAAGGTTATAGCTTCTGAGATAATTGGGTCTATTGTGCTAACCAGTTCATAAAGATTTACCTTTTGCAATGCCACTTCTTGGCTTATCTTCTCAGCTAACTTGAACTCATATTTTTGTTTAAGTCATTCTTCCATGGCCTTCTCAGCATCTATGATCTGAGATGTGATTGCATCCTTGTGCTATTTCAAGTACCTCTGCTTCCTTGGTGGATTTTCTCAACTTGTCTTGCATTGCTTTTCTTTCACAAAGTCTTGCATACTTTGTTAATTCATTTGGATCCAATGTCCTAGGATCACAAATTGAAATCTCAATGATTTCATCCAAAGTCACTAGATGCTTATTCTTGCTTTTCTTCTTCCTTTAGATTTGTGTGGAAGTAGATGTATGAACTACCATTGCTAGTTCATTTGTCTTCTCTGAAGCGCTCGGTGAAGGCTTTGTAGAAAAATCTTCTTGTGTTTTCTTCTCGGGGTTCACCTATCGGTTTGGTGAAGACGTCTCTCCATCAACCTTGGGTGTCTCTGCAGATTTCTCTTCTATTTTCTTTCCCTGCTCATCTGTCTTTTCCTCTTCACATTTTTCCTTCTGCTTGTCCTCTTCTCCTTGTTTATCCTCTTGTTTATCCTCTTGTTTATCTAGATCAGTAGACTTGTCTTTCTGATCATCGGTTGCAACTTGTTCTGCAGTTGTATCCTTTGGTGCATCGGTTGCGTCCTTTGTCTCTGCATCACCCTTCTCCTCGGGTATGCTAGTATCTGCTGCATTAGATTCTACATTACCTTCTAGTAGATTTATGGCCTTTATCAACACTGGCATATTATCTTGAGTGCTCACTTGTGCTGCATCTTGATCTGTGTCCTGCTCATCGGTTTGATCCTGTTGAGTAGTGACATCTTCATCTTTTTGTAGTTGATCGGCAGAGTCCAGTCCTGTGATGTCGATAATTGATGTGTCTGGCCATATTTCATCAACAACATCCATGTCTTTATTTCCTTGGGTCTCCAATTGTTGTTTCTTGATTTGATCCTTAAGAGATATAAAAATGACATCATCTTCTTTTTGTGGATCCTTATCAAAATCATACCGAGTGATGTCTTGAATGTCAAGATTATCCATGACTTTGTCTAAGTTAATTGGCTCAGTATTATCTACATTATCCAAAGCAATGTGCTTAGGACTTGCCTTATCTTTTTCCTCCTCTACATGATGTGCATCGGTGAGAAGTAATTGATTCTCACAACTTGTTGACTCTGCAGGTAGATCTAAGAGTTGTCTCCATTTGGTCTCGGTCATGTTGTCCAGCTCTATAAACTTATCTTATAGCACTTTGTAAGCTCTAATATTTTCTACAAATTTACTTGAGTGCTTCATTATTTCTTTGATTTCTTCCATCTTTGATTCGGGACGCATAAGTGTGACAAGTACCCTCTCCCTTGCTTCCTTTTCAGTGTGTAGAGCATATGACCATTGTTGTGAAATTCTGTTACCCAGCTCTTTGGGTATTTGGCCTATGAATTCTATTGGTACATATTTAAACTTGAACATTGTCCTGATTATTGCATCTTGTATCTTGTTTTGGTCCTCAGCCTCAAGTTTATCCCATTGTCTGATTTTCCTATCAGTCATTCTACCGGTAGTAGCAATTGACTCAGCAATTTCATCAATTTATCTAGTGAGAAAACTTTTCTTACTTACAACAGGCTCATCCTCTTTGGAGTCTGCAATGTCAGCTTTGGTTGTGACCATTCTTTTCCTCCTTTTTGTAGGTGTTTCCTTCACAGTTTGTTTCTCTGTATGCTGCTTCCTCGTATAGGTCCTCACTTGACCTTTCTTGAGAGGTGTAGTATCTTTTCCTGTTTCGCTCCTTGTTCTCTATTTCTTTGTAGGAGGTGGAGGTGTATCAGACTCAATGGCCTCAGAATATCATTTCTTCTCATGTTTCTCTTCACCGATGGTACCCTGTTCATTGGTTTCCTCTGTTTGTTCTTTTTCCTCCTCATTAACTGATAGAATATTTTCAAGATTCTTTACCATTTTGTTCTTCTTGTTGACGGTCTTCTTGATTACTAGGCCTATTTTTATCTTTGACTTGGCCTCTTCATAAGTGTCAAACCTTGTTTGTTTATTGTCAATTGGTTCATTGATCAATGCATCAATTGCATTGGTTGCTTGATTTATGTTGATTTCATAATCAAGAGGTGCTAACCAGGCTATTCTTGGTGCAACCATTTTTATGTGAGTGAAATCTGTGTCTACCATAAAACATATCTCATCCCTATGTTTTTCAATCAATTGCTCAGGGATCCTCACTCTTTCCATCATCTTTTGCTTGAATTCAAGGAAGTATGTAGTCATCACTGAATCAAAATTGTCTCCTAGGGACTTGATAAGTTTACTAATTTGCAGTGTGACTGGTTTTGTAGTATCCCATTTCACTTTGCCTACTGAAGGAAAGTATTCTTGAAAGTAAAATAATATACACATGATAAGTGAACCGAACTTACATGTGTTTTTCTTTGCAGACCTGATTGTTGTCATGTTCTTATCAAGTTGTTTCAACAGGATCTCACATAGATCCATTTGTATTCCCTTTGTCACTATCTTGTAAGGTGTGCTTACTATTGTTGATGCAATGTTGTTAAGCCTGCTTGCCTGGAAGATCTTGTAACCTATCACACATGCACTGAACCTCAGTTCCTCGTCGATGATGGTGTTTACCTTGAGACTTCTGTTAGCCCACATAGCTTTTGTGATTTTTTCAACTTCTGGCTTGGAGGGATGCTTAAGTACCTTAGGTTTTTCGGTTATGGGGTAACCAGTTACAACATGCAACACATCCTTAGTGATTTTCTTAGGTTCATCTAACCACAACTTCTGATCATGCATTTTGCTAAAAAGTAACCTAATCCAGTCAATTTTGAAAACCCTCAAGAAATATAGGGCATTTGTTATCCCCTTCACTTGCATATGCTTGTGTTATTATTTCAGGTTTCCTTCTGCATCACATAGCTTCTTGTAAGCTTGGTCTATTTCCATATCACCTATTTCAGCAATCTTGCAGTGAATGTAGGACCTTACATCCTCTATCAGCGAAACCCTAGGTGGAATTTTCTAAAATGCATCGGATTCATCAGGTTGCAATGCAATCTCTAGGCATATCTTGTACTTTGGTTCCACACAGGTGTTGTTCTTTATCAGCTTAACCACATTCTTCTTATCATTCTTAATATTTACTATTCTTGAAGTGGTTGCCATCGTATTTCAAATTTAGGGATTTCTTGAAAATAACAACAGAGTTCTTCAGTGTTCTCGGTACTTACTTCGATCCGTAAACTTTGTGAATGATCTGTTTGGAGTGCGCTGGATCGAGTCAAGGTCGCTTTGCTATCTAATCTCTTATCGCTCTATTTTTGCTCTGCTCTTTCTTCTCAAATTGCGTGTTAGGAATGAAGTGCTCCCGTCGAGTATTTATAAACTTTTTCCCTAAGTCTGTCATAAATTCTCAACTAATCTTTGAGTCATGAAGACGGAGTTCATCGCGAAGACTCTCAAATAACACTATCAGTGTTGACAAGATGCTCGGGATAGCTGTTAATATTTTTGTTGCTTATACCGATGGATATCGGTGTTGTGTCACAAAAACTTTATAACTTTGCTTCTTTATTGACGGGTGTCGGGTTACATTAACAAATTAGCCATTCTATGTGTTGATCGACCATTCTCGGTAAGTTTAGACATCTCATCCTTTATGTTCACCAATGATTTTCAGTATGTTTTTACCGATGGGGTTGTTTTCTCAAAATTGTAACAAGAAACATAATATGCATCTTTATTCATGCAGATTTTGACTATCTATCAATTTGTATAATGGAACTGATGCAAAATATGACTTGGTGTAGTGCAGTTCCATACTTACTTGTTCAGCTTAAGTGGGGGCGGTGATGTCATCATATCCATTGGATGGGGTGTCACCATTTGCATTGCTTTGTCTAGCCTCATCATTTCTTGAATCTTTTCTCCACATTTTGTCTCTATCCCTCCGGATACCTTCAATGGTGTTTCCATTGGGATATATTCTTGTCTCTATCATTCGGTCTCTGCAATCTTTCTTGAGATGACCAACTTTATGATAGTGTAAGCACGCCATTCCAGGGTTTGTCCATCCTCTAGAATTTTTGTTCCATGCTCTCATGTAGTTTGCAGCAATGTGACCATATCTACCACATGTTGTACAATTTATCCATGTACTGTAGTCCCATACATATTGATTACCGATTCTCTTTGGTTGATAGGGAGTTTCTTGACCTTTAGGCTTCCACGCTTGCCTTTTCTTTTTCCATCATTCAAGGCTTGTGTGCCCATTCATTTTGCATGTAGGGAAGTATTTTTCCATGTTGGTTTCCTTCTTTGGTTGATCCATCTTATACTTACATTCATATTCTTTATGTCCTTTCTTGTTACATTTATAACAGAATCCTATGAATGAAGATGTATATTTAGGAATACCTTTCATTTTTCCTCTGCATACATTTGATGTGTGGCCTTGCTTTCCATAGTGTTTACATGTAAGCTTTCTTGGTCTAGGATTTTCATAGACATTATTTGGATTGGCTTGATTTGATGATTCTCCATTTTTGGTAAAGCCTAGACCGTTGTTGTTGTTGACTCTCCGTTCTCCATCAAGAAAATCATCCATTCTTTTATTTCTTTCTTTAGCCTTTATAATAATTTCATTATGTTGTTGCTGAATTCTAACCTCATGCTTTACTTTTTCATTCTCTTCTCTTAGTTCACCGATAGCCTATACTCTTTCAATGAGTTCTATATTCATTATGTTTGCTTCTTGAATCATAAGAATAATTTGATTTTCAATCTCATGGTGATGCTCAGCATGTCTTTGAATTTCTAACTCCTTTTCTTGTAGCTTCTCTGTAATCTTCCTCCTGTCATCAATAGCTAGTGTTCTTTCTGTTTCAGGTTGTCTAGCAGAACTCATCACATCAATCATTCTTACCATCTAGGTCTCTTGACCAATTTGCAGCACCTTTATTTTCTCTGTCAGATGTTGATTGATCTCCTTTAGATTTGTGATGTTCTCTTCTAATGTATCTGATGCTTTACTTGGATTTGATCCTGAAGACTCAAAGAAATCTGGAATCTCTTCCTCTTGATAATCTTTTTCATTGCTTCGAGTTTCCATACCTTTTCTGTCATGCAAAAACTCTCTCATCTTGATTCTCGCTTCTTTATACTGTTCATAGAACATCTGAATTTCAAGCTTTTTATTCTCAATATTTTTATCAAGTTTGTACTTCTCCATTGTATGATCTTTTCTCTTAAGCCTTTAAGCTTTCCAAGAATATACTTAGCTCTGATACCAATTGTTGGGATTAATGGGAAGTAGTACAAAGAGGGGAGGGGTGAATCAGTACCTCTTAAAATTTTTAACACTTTTCACCTTTGATCATTAGTAATCATTCTTTACTATATTACTGACCATTTCTGATGTTCTTTCTTATGCATGTAGTATTAATTCATAAACTTAATTGTATGCAATATTCATGAAAATAATAGACACATAACACAATATATGATATCGCAGAAAACTCCTGTTAGGAAGTAAAAACTGTGGTGAGGATGGCACCCACAAAACTTCACTATCTACAGAATGGAAGGGAGTCGGTAACAGCTTACAATTGATCACTTCTGATGATCTACCCTATTAGGAGTATTAAAGTGGAGACCTATTAAGATCTACTATGTTAAGAGATTTTAACAACACTAGTGAAGTGTGCACTCAGTTAAGAGATTTACAATAGGACTGTTAAGTCCACCTTCCTCGAAAGGATTTCTTAAGTGTGCTACACTTGTTATAATGAGTACAATATGTTTGACCTAACTATATGCAATCTATAATTGATGATAACATATCCATTAAAGCTCTTAGAATATGAATATCACCTATAGTGATTGATTAATACCTTTTCCTGCTCGTCGGTATCCTGTGTTCTTGTTCTTGAAACTGAATTGATCCTTTTCTATCCTTCTGCATGAATTCTCTTTTCTGATCCTTAGATGCTCTTAGCAGCTACAATAATCATCGAACAACATGTTTACAATAGATTGAGCATCTATTTATACAAGTATTTCACTTATTTTAGAATCACACATTACAATGTTAACTCTTGATCCAAGGTATACAACTTTGACCTTGATCCTTTAGTTTGCATGTTTTAAAATAGTTAAACTGATTAAAACAATAATAATTACATTGATTTATCCACACATAATGGATTTAAAACAAATCAAGAAGCTAAATATAAAACTTTAGTGATTTATCTGACATGGAAAGTCAGATCCACTTTTTGCAGGATGTAACTGACTGTCGGTTCTTGATCGTCGAGTTGAATTGAAAGTCTGTCAGTGTTCCTTTATTGAACTGATCATCGGGTTCCCTTCATCTGTCGAGTTCCACTCTTTTTTGTTTCATCGGGTTGCACTATTGGTTACTCGTCAGGTTCCTTTGTCTTTTTTGTCATCGGGTAACACTGAATAGTGTTTGCCGGGATGCTTTGTACTTGGTAGTATCGGGTAACCTTGGTGTTAGGTAGTGTTGTTCCCTGTCTGTCGGTGTAGTGTAAACCGATGGTGTATATCTTGTTTTTCCTTGTATATACTAATGGAAAAATATAATGTCTTCAAAGGGTGTCTGGAAAATTAGGGAGAAGAGATGATCCTAAATTTTCTAGATATAACAAGAAAGATTGTGATAAATCCTCTAATGTAAAGCCCAAGGAGGATGATAAATTGGATAAGGTTCTTAATGTGTTGAAGGACCTGAAATTTTCTGGAAATAAGAATGATGGAGTTGTTAGTGGTGAAAAACCTGCTTATAATAATTTTAATAGGCAACCTAGATTGCAAAATTATCCTTACAATACTCAGTGGAAGGATGGGAAGCCTATCCAGCCAACACAAAAGGGGAAATCATATTTAGTCACCCCTGATCCTTTAGAAAAGAACACCATAAATGTGAATGAAGATGCTCCCTGGTGTATGACATGCAATTCACCTCATAGTCCTGATTATTGTGTTTTTGCACAAAGTATGTCAGCCAATGAAGAGCATGAGGAGGGGATTGGTAAAACTTATGATGAGGCAAATTGTCTTATGACATTATCATATTTGTGGGATGAACTTGATTCTGGTGAAGAGGTTGAAGATTAGGATGTCATGGAATCAAGGAGAAGGAAAGAGGAATATGAGTAACAACTTTCCTCTCAAACTAATAAAGAAATTGATAATAAACAATGCAATGTTACACATGGTTCTCCCCCTTTCATTGAGAAGACCTTCTGATCAAGAAATAGCACAAATTATAGCAGATATGGTTGCCCAAGCAAGGGGTAATTACCATTTGAGAAAAATAGTTGTTGGAGGTGATGATGGTAAGAATGATAGTATGTTTATTAAAGAACAGAAGGGTAAAACAAAGGAACTATCAAAGAAGGATAAAGATGATATGAAGACCAAAGAAGTAAAAACCAAGGTTTGGGATAAGAAAGGTGAGCCCCCTGAACCTATCGATGTAGCTTCTGCATCTAGAATTGAAATAAAGGATACTGAAAAGTCTGCTACTCCTATTCAAGAGGACAATATGCAGGAAAGGAAGATGTGTAGCCAAATAACTCAAGTTGAATATATTCTAGGTAAAGAAATTTGTGTCCCTAAGTATGTTCTTGTAGATATGCTGCAACTACTTTCCCAAATTATAGTTAAAGTACCTTTTCTTGAAATGATGATTTTAGAGGAAAACAAAGAAAAAACTCTATCCTAGTTTAAGGGTGCATCCTCATATAAAATTGAACAATTAAATAAGGATAATATAGAAAGGATGGGAAAAGTAAGAAGGAAAAGAAAGAAAAAGAACTTGAGGGATTAGTTTCTCAAATTCCTTAGATGTATTTAGATCATTCTATGAATGTTTTTCTTGGAAGTGTGGACCCTTTCTTTTTGATGGTGATAATCAATGGAAAAATTCTATAGAATTGAATGATAGAATCAGGGGCATCAAACAAAATAATGCCGGTCAAAATTATGCAGTCTATGGGGTTAACGATTGACACTCCTCATGGGAGATGTCAAGCCATGGATTCAAGAGAAGTTCCTGTAATTGGCACTATTAAGTCCCTACCATATAAATTGGCTGCATACACTAGTAAGAGTCTAAAAATGAGTGTTCTTATTGTAGATATTCCTCCTCATTATGACATGATACTATCTAGAAAATTGAGTACATCTTTGGGAGGTAGTTTGCAATGTGATATTTCTTTTGCTACCTTTAATATTTATGGTGAAAATGTAAAGGTCAACTATGAGTCAAGGGTCCCACACATGATTGAGATTGGTAAAGATGAGGATATAACTTGTTTCCTTGAAACTGATATGGAAACATTCTGAGTTGAAGATCTGATAGTAAATGAGAAGAAGGTGCATGTAACTTTATCTTAGAATAATGAGAATTTATCTGATGACAATAGCCTTTGGATTATGTACTTTGATGGTGCTAGTTAAAGGGAAGGTTTAGGTACAGGTGTCCTGCTGATTTCTCTCAGTGGTAAGACTTTCAAGTTTTCATTTACTCTGTTATTTGCTTGTACAAATAATGTTGTAGAGTATGAATCCTTATTGATTGGGATGAGATTATTTTCTAAAAATGGAATTAATAATCCCACTATTATTGGAGATTCAGAACTAGTCATATCCCAAGTGAGATCCAAACATACTTCCAAGAATAAGAGACTAAAACAATATAGGAATGTTGTTTGGAATGAGATTCAAAATTTTGATACTTTCAGGATTGACTAGATGCATATGAGCCACAATAAAATGATAGATCTCCTAGAAAATATTTCTCTCAAGCCAGATGATGTCACATTTGCAATAATTTTGAAGGAAGGACAAACTAGGCCTTTAGTCCCTAACAATATTGAGAACTGGCAAGTATTTGATGATGACATTGACATTATTAGTTTTTTGAACTGTGAGGGTGAATATTGTAATCATGAGAATAATTTTAGTGGATATGTGGAAAGGATATATTTTTTGGGAAGGATGTATTGCAATTAAAGAAAAATAAGGTTTTAAAGACATGATAGTCCTAGAAAGGGCTTTTGATAACAAATACAAAACAATGAGCATGAAGATTGTCCATAATCTTGAGGACTTGGAGGAAATAAACCTTGGAACAACAGAGGCTCCAAAAAGTGTATACATTGGTAAGAAGTTATCCCCAAAGGTAAAGAAATCACTAATATATCTTTTGATAAAACATATGCATGTGTTTTATTGGTCAAATGATGAATTAAACACTTTTAGAGAAGATTTATTCCAGCATATGATTCCCTTAAATGATGATTCTAAGGCATTCAGGAAAAATCAAAGGCCCATTGATCTCACTCTTGCTCCCAAAATGGAATAAGAACTAATCAAAATGAGGGATGTTGGTATCATCCAGCTAATCACACACTCTTCATGGGTGTCCAACCTTGTGCTCGTGAGAAATAAAAATGGAGACATAAGACTATTTGTATATTTTAGAAATCTAAATATGTGTTTGTTAAAGGATAATTACAGATTTCCTAACATGGAAGCAATGTTGCAGAAAATGACTAGGTGTGAGATCATGTCTATGATGGATGGTTTCTCTGGATATAACTAGATAATGGTTGAAGAAGTAGAGCAGTACAAGACTGCATTCACAACACCATGGGGAACCTATGTCTATGTTAGGATGTCATTTGGCTTAACAAATGCAGGAGCTACATTCCAGAGAGCCATGGATGTTGCCTTTGCAGATTTTATTGATGAATTATTGGCAGTCTATTAGAACGATTTGACAACATATCAAAGGAAGAAAGTCAACATTGTGGGAATTTAGAAAAAATATTTGTCAGAGCACTAGATTATGATATTTCTTTGAATCCAAGAAATATGTGTTTGGAGTGATTGAAGAAAAATTGCTTGGTCACATTTTTTCAAAAGATGGAGTCAAGATTTATCCAAAGAGGATGGCTACAATACATAAAGTGCCAAAGCCAAAAAATGTGAAGGGAATACAATCATTCTTTGGCCAAGTAAATATTTTAAGGTTTGTTACTAATTTTGTTGAAATTAGTAAACCTATGTCAAAGATGATGAAAAAATGGACCAAGGTTGAATGAGATGTTGAACCCTCCAAGGCTTTTCAAGATATTAAGAAAGTCATCAAGGATGCTCCTATTTTGAGGACTCCTAAGTGTAACAAGCCTATGCAAATATTGTCATTTGCATCTTTCCACACTGTTGCTGCAGTGCTCTTGCAGAAGAATTCAGAGGGGTTTGAACAACCCATAACTTTCTTTAGTAAATCCATGAAAGCTGTAGAATTAAAGTATGAGACTTATGAAAAACAAACATATGCATTGGTGAAAGCTATTAAATCTTTCAGGTGTTATTTAATTGGAGCAATTGTTATTGCTTATGTACCCAATGCAGTTGTTAAAGACATCTTCACTCAAAAAAAGGTCTATGGGAGAAGATGTAGGTGAATCAATAGGATCCAATAATTTAACATATATGTTCAAGTTACCAAGTTAGTAAGAGGCCGAGGGTTAGCAAAACTGATGACTCAAGAAAATATTTATTCTAACAATGTTAATGTCTTAGAAAAAGACCAAAGGCCATTCATATGAGATCTTGATCAGTGTGAATGGTACAAAGATATTATTGTGTACCTACAAAGAATGATTCACCCCCTAATATGGATGATAACAAGAAAAGAACCATGAAACTGCATGCCATCAAATATGTCATAGTTGGTGGAGAATTGTGGTGGAAAAGAAATGAAGGTTTGTTGCTCAAATGTGTCAATCAGGAACAAGAAAAGAATATTTTAGAAGAAATGTATAATGGAGTGTGTGGTGTTCATTTCATGGCTAAAATAACTTCTCATAAGGTGTTGAGGTCTGATTTCTGGTGGCCAACTATTTTCAAAGATGCACATCAAATGGTAAGAAATTGTGATGCATGCCAAAGGTTTTTAGGTAAGTTAAATTTTTTTGGTAACTTACCTCTTAGGCCTATAAATGTTCAAGCACCATTCTAGAAATGGGGTTAGATTTTATTGGGGAAATTGCAGGAAAATCAAATGGTGATCACTCATAGTTTTTGATGGCTACTAAATATTTCACCAAGTGGGTAGAGACTATCCCTACTAAAAGAGCTACAAACAAAGTGGTCGTAGACTTTATTTTGGAGAATATATTTATAAGATTTCGATGCCCTGAGAAAATAATAGTAGACAATACTATGTGTTTCAGATCTGATGAATTTGATGGATTTTGTCAAAAGTATGGTATTCAAATATCTTACTCTTCTCCATACCACCCACAGGGAAATGGACAAGCTGAATCAAGTAATAAAAGATTGATTAAAATCATCAAAAGAGTCCTATAAGAAAATAAGAAGACTTGGGATTCTAAGCTAAGATTCACATTATGGGCTGACAGAGTAACTATGAAAAAGGCAATTGGATGTGCACCTTTTGACCTTGTATATGAAATTCATGTCAGGTTGTCATAGAATAACTTAAGCTAAGATTCGCATTATGGGCTGACAGAGTAACTGTGAAAAAGGCAATTGGATGTGTACCTTTTGACCTTGTATATGGCATTCATGTCAGGTTGTCATAGAATAACTTGATGTAGATGTATAATTTTTTGTAGGATTATGACGAGGACTTAGATGATGAAATGAGGATGAGAATAAATGATGTAATGCAGATAGATGAAACAAGAA
The DNA here is from genome assembly GCA_018584345.1 of Thuja plicata. Lineage (NCBI taxonomy): Eukaryota > Viridiplantae > Streptophyta > Pinopsida > Cupressales > Cupressaceae > Thuja > Thuja plicata. The sequence continues at coordinate 2,125,620 of MU225857.1, read as the reverse complement.
GAGAAGCATATGCAAGAAATGCAAAAATACAACTGTAGATCAAAGATTTATATGATAAAAAGACCACTATTAGAAAATTTGAAGTGGATGATATGGTCCTCATGTGGAATTCCAGATTGGAAGAAAAGGGAAAACATGGAAAATTTGACCCTATCTGGTTAGGCCCATATATTATTACAAAAAATGGGGTGAAGACTCATATTTTTTGAAAAATATGGTTGAAGACACTCTGGAATTTCCAGTTCATGGACAATTTCTAAAGCATTATTTCTCTCAGAATAATGGAAATTATCCATGAACAGTATGCAATTTGTATATATGTCTATATTTTTGTGTGTATTTTTTATGTTTAGGTTTTGTACTCTATTTTTAGGTTAATCTGCTTAACCATTAAGATTCTGGAATTCTCATCTTATCCTAAGAAGATAAGTGTCCCCAATTAGAGCCGATGTTGGAACTGTACAATTTAGCTAAGTATTTGTAAAAAAATTTCAGGATTGACACTAATATATTTTTCCTTGCTTAATTTCTTTTCATGTGTCGAGAAAATAAAGTCAGCAATCAAGTTGGAAGAAAAATGCCCCAGTTCTGAGTTTTTTTTTCTCATTGGTTTATACATTTTGTCATGGCAGTCAGCTAAAGTCAAATATCCATTTTATGCTTTACCGCTAGTTTGTGAGTCTTATTTGGTCATATTTTCAATTTATGCAAACTAGAAATGTCCTTCTAAGGGTTGGGCGCAAGTTCGCGAGGTTTAGTGAGGCTAGAATTTTAAGGTTGCATTCTTGCAAGGCCCTTAAGTCATTTGTATTGTGAGGTTGTAACAATCTTATCCTTTTATATCAAATGGTTGTGATCTTGTGAAACGGTTAGGTTGAGTCTTTACACAAGGTCGCAGGTTGGAAGTCAGGTCAAAAAAAATTTTATGTTGCAACCTTGCATTGAAGTTAAGTGTGGCGGTTAAGATAAGTTTTTGATGGGTTCACAAACTAGTTCAAGGGTTAAGTTTTTGAAGTGTGAATGAGCATAGAGATACCATGTGTCCTACCTTTTCAAAGCTAACTAACATTTACTGTAGGAACCACAAGATTGCAAGTGTTTTATGAAGACTATGAAGTTTTCTGTGATGGAGCGAGATTGGGACACATGTACCATGGAGATTTAAAGACAAAAATCCTTTTCATAGCATCAAAAAGTTTTAAAAAGGTTATATCAGTTGGTTACGATGGTGCGAGATACTACCACATATCTCAAGCATGATGATCGATGGTTAGCGCAAGGTTGTATGTTATCTTTGCCTAAACATTTATTAGCTACGATCTTGCAGTAAGGTTAAAGATGACCTTTGGAATAAGGTCGTAAGTTTATGATAAAATTTGTTTTGAAGGTCACGACCATGTGAAATTGACAATTACGGCTTGCCACAAGGTCTCAAGGCATAATGTAATTCATATTTTTATAATGCGAAGCCACACTCAATGCCATGTAGATAGTTGACTTAAGTTGAAAAATAGAAAGTGGGGTATGGAACAATAAGTTTTTGACATGATAGAGAATGTATAGCTTCTCTAGCATCTTTTCAAATTATTTTAAAAATTTGTCAAAGGTTGTAAACTCGCAGCTTGATGACATGATTCTTTCCTTCCATGGATAGTCTTAGTTATTGTGAATGCATAATATTAATGTCGAGTTGGTGGATAGAGAGTTGGTATGCAAGAAAGAGCTTTAAATATGTATCCATAACCATCATTTTTACATCAAATATTGAGTTCTTGTTTTCTATGTGATAGTAGGAGCGCCTGAGATTAAGGTGTTATATTGCAGAGAAATAAGTGCATTAGTGAAGATATTATGTCTGGTTTGAGAGTTATTTATTTCATAAAGATGGAAAAACCAAGTACTTCTGCCAAATCAGTAGCTGCAGGAAAGAAAAAGAAGGACAAATTCTCAGAGGAATGGGTTCAATTGTTGTTGGGATCATCAAATTCTCTATCAACCAATGATCAGGCATGGAAAGATACATCTTTCCAATGCAAGAACCCAGACACTCTTGGTTCTACCTATTCTTCCCTATTCCTTTTCTTTTTCAACAATAGAGTAAAGGATATCCTAGTCTGTAACCATTGGGTTTTAAATATGGACAATTTGATCATTCATGACATCTTGTGGATGTTGACCTAGTAAGAGCACTGGTAAAAGGTTATTTCCTTCTTACCAAGTGTATTGGGAAGAAGGATAAAACTACTTTGGTCAGAATTGGTAGAGTCATATTTGTGGAAGTGTTTGACATCTCTAAAGCCATGAGCATGGATATAGACTTCAATGAAGAGAAGAGATAATATCACCTGCGTAAACATTTTCTGAAGAAGAATGTCATTCCCAAGTTTATGCTAATTCTAGATTACATCAATGAACTATATGATCTGGACACTTTCCTAAATTACCTCAAGTATATTGTACATGGTCTTTAAATAGTGTTGAGAGAAGAAGGAGGAAAGACAGTGACTGAAGAATTGGTGATGTTAGTTATGGATGTTCAACACCCACATGTAAATAAGTAATATGACTATGTGGGTTTTATAGTTAACAAAATTCACAATGACCTGGTTACTATGCAAAGCAATCCTTCCAAAATTGATTTCAAGCACTATTCAATCCTGATGCATCTTATTTTGTTCTATAATGTTGATCATGTGGATGATGATTTTATATTATTGAAAGAAGACATGGGCATGCATCTTCTAGTGCAACTTTGGACAAGTGTATGAGAATGTACTACTTACTCTTCTTCCTTTTTGCATTTTAAAAAATTGGATTGTTAATCACATTTGAGACATATTAGTGGAAAAAGAGGATAGAATTACTCTTTAACTTGGAAGAATGATTAGACCATTGCATGCTAATAACCAGGGGCCCATTAGGAATAATTGGGGGGATGATTTTATTCTTGAAAACTTTACAATTATTAGAGTTTTTGGTTGTCGTCAGCCACCTCATAGTTTTTTGAAATATGTCCCTCTCAGGGTGGGAATTATTGAATTCATTTAGTAGTTAACATTAGTTGACAAAGAGTACTTAGGTCCTAAGAAGAAGAGGGTTAACTTATTACCTATATTATGGGTAGTAGGTGATTTTACCATAGGAAATGGGCCTTGGATGCCATGAATGATTTTTTGAGACACTAAAAATTGTACACTGTCAAGATGAGAGTCTGTGATCTTGAGGGATTTATGAGACATACTTTGAAGGAGATGGAAAATTTTTCTTTCCCAATTCATGAGGCATTACATGAAGAAGAAATCATCAAAAATATAGTTGTTACTGATGAGATAATTGAGAAGAGGGGAATGTTGAAAAGCATTCAGATAGTTGAGAGGGAATTCAAAGAAATTGATATTTCTTTCCCTAGTTTGTACCATGAGCTTGGATATTGGGATAGAATGAAGACCTTACTTGAAAACTATGATGAGATCATGCAGAAGATGCTTGATGTGCCTATTGGAGTAGAGGCTAGAGTTAACCTAAAGATGTGGAGTCATCAATCAAGATGGGCCTTTCAGAAAGGAGTATTTCATGGAAGCAGAAGAAGGTGATGAGGATGAATCCTCACAAAGGCTAGCAGTTAAAAGAAAAAATATTGAACACCTTCCCACAATGATGAAAGATTCTTAGAAGCCACCTAAAGGTGAGGGGACTGGGGAATCAAATCTAGGACTAGCTGCGTAGACAAATGATAGGATGTTGCTTTCCAACTTGCACTTGTAGGATGATGATTTCATCCAGAATGAGGAATTCAAGACTTTTCTATTTAAGCTAAAGGAAAATGAGTTGAAATCAAACTTGGGACCAGAAGATGACACTGAAGATAATAAAAAAAATTTAGTGCTGGCATTGAAAAATTATGATCCAGATAATCATGCACTTACTGTGGTTCAGGCAAGGGAACTAGTAAAGAGAAGTGGTATGCTTCTAATGCTTGGTGTGACATGCAATCTTCTTTTCTCATTGATCAAATAAGAATACAATCTGATCTAATATTCAAGTTTGAAGTTGAGGTGGGTGATTTTATTAGAGGATCTGGGTTTGACCTAAAGAGAAAAATATTGGCTATTTGGTCACTTGCCCCTTCCACGTAGAAGCCAAGGCTTGTTGATATACAATATCAAATATATGGTGAGAAGATCATTTGGAACATTCAGAATGTGAGCAATGTAGAGATTTATGATCTCTTAACCCATGTGTCTTTCTTGAATAGATTTAAAGTTGAAGATCTAGAGAAGAGAGCTATAGAAACTTATAACAACTTGATCAGAGTTTATGAGGAGTATGAGGGGCAGCTTATGCTAAATGCTAAGCTAGAAGAAAATATTGCTGAGCTAACCATGAAGTTAGATAATATGCCTACCACTTGTGAAAAGGTGGATGCCTCAGTGGAGACTAGTGGTGAGGTTTCTTCCCTCCGATTCAAATGTTTCTATTTCTATTCCTGATGTAAACAATGATAAGATGAATGGATATTATGATAAAATTGAGAAGTTAGAAGAAGAAAATAATACATTGGGAGTCAAAGTATTATTAGAGATTCTACAACATAGGATTGAAATTTTGAAGAATAATTTTAATTCTATTCATAGCTACCATATAGCCTTGAAATTTGTTGAAGGAAAGTGTGCAGAAGCAATGGTTTTTCCTGAACCCTATTTTCACCCTATGGCCAGGAAGGAAATTATCAATGGAGAAACTAGCAATTATTCTCATCTATAGGGCCGACCTACCTGATAAAATTGTAGATACAAGAGACGTGGTTAATACATTAATTATATTTTTTAAAGGTAAAGATCAAATAATTAAGGGTAAGCTATTATTATTTTTGGAGTTATATAATGTTTTTTTTCCCAGCATTTATATTAAGAAGGGAAATTTGAAGGACATCCACACATGAGAAGAAGAGTTTGATTTAATAGATGATAAGGTTGAAACTTTTTTATATCTACCAAAATATATTGATAAACATGGGTTCAATGATGTGTTATATAATCTATTTAGAGATAAGGTGGACGTGGTTAAATTCATTGCAGATGCATATACTATAATTGATGCTCGTTGGGATGAAAGCAATTTAACAACTAGAGAGTGTAAGAAATTTTGGATGGGAAAAAGATAGGGAGTTTTCCATGGGAGATGGAATTTAATAAGGGAAAATCCATTTGAACAATTAGTTTCTGATGTAGAGCAACGCTGCAAGAAGCCACAAAGTGAACCCAAGTGCTCAAACTAAGAAACTTTGACTCTTCATTGATCTTTCGTTCTACAAGGTTACAAAAAATGAAACCTTCATACTTCTTCACAACCAATAAATATATTGGGTGAAACACTTAATTTAGGTTCTATGGGTATGAAACCACCCATTGGTTTGTGTAGCACACACCTCAAATCACTAAATCAATTACTATCCTAGAAATCCTTCTAAGTCTATCCTCGAGGTTTCTTGGACTTAACTCTTGATTTTGGGATGGGACCTAGTAAATGAATTAAAAAATTAGATATGATTTTAGAAGTTATGAAAAACCCCAAAGTGGCAGGAAGTGACTATACTCCAGCACCTCAGAATCCCTATAAGACACACAAACCTAATTGGCCAAATTAGGCTTGGTTTGCACAATAAGTGACAAGAGATGAGTGCACAAAATTACCATAACCACCTAGGCTTGTTATAATATCCTTAAATACCTGAAAAAACCAACCTACCAATTCCCATCACTCTATTCATTCATCTGTTCATACATTTACTTATTTGACTGGTCAAATATGTGAGGATATTTGACCTAGGGCTTGATCTAAAAAATCACAAACACAACATCAACATTATGAGATTTTTGAATCTCAAATTACATGCCCCTAACTTCAATTTTATAAGTGACCATGAAAATCCACTGGATAAATTCTAAGTTAGGACTACATTTCTTGAACAGACCAAAATTCAGAGCTTTCCTAGACTACGTTTACCAAAATGCTTCTAACTTATGAAAATCAACTCTAAACTTAATGAAACCAACTGCAACAAAAAGTAAACTCACAAAATTAAGTAAATATGTCAGTGTTTTTTCTTAGTGGATTCGTACAATGTTGTACGCACTCAGAATGCTCAAAAAACTGTTCATATTCCTTCAAAAACTTGTCAAGTCGTACATCTCTATTTCTGTCTCTCACTCTCCTCTCTAGTGTTTTTATACCTAAAAATAGCATCATACCATTGATTCAAATACCCATTTGAGATTTGTAACCGATGGAATACCAAATGACACTATGTCAGGTTGCTCGGCAACAATGCAACTTTGCTCGCCAACAATGCAACTTTACTCGACAACATTTTGAAGTTTTTTGGAAATGTTGGAAAAGACAAAGAAACTGACTCCAAACACTTAGGGGGGGAAATCTAAACATGACATAACCTTGGACTAAGGTTCAAAAACATCAAATTTAATCCCGAACTACTAAAAACACCAAAATGACAGGATCTCTGGTTTTAATGGCTTAAGAAGACCTTAAGGTTTATAGTGTACCTTAAGACCCTTAACCTTACAAAGAAGACCAATATCTTACAATATGATTATCCAATGAGTCAATTATTTATTCTTAAAACCAAATTTATCCTAGAACTGGAAATGCAGATAAAACTATACTATCACAGAATATGTGGAGGGTGCTCGGTACCATAGTCCTCTTGAAAAAAGAAACTCAAGTCTCTTGAGTTGGTATGTCTACAACTTTGAGTCCATTCTTTTCAATGTCTTCAGGTGTCAGCCATGAAGCATCTTCCACATGTTTCTTTTTCCATTTGACTATAAAATCATAGTAAGTTTTCCTTCTCGTTTGGTTAGCCACTCTCTTGTCAACAATTTACTCTATCTCTAGAGAAAGTGGCTTGGGTATGTCCTGGAGGAATTTCTCTAATTCTAGATCCTGATCTCCTGTAGTAGAGACATTTTTTACAGTACCTTTGAAAGCATAGATGTTAGCTATGTTGAAGATAGGAGATAAACCAACACGAGGCGATAGATAAATCTTATAAGCATTGTTTCCACATTTCTTGAGAATTTTGAAAGGACATAACTTCTTCATCATTAACTTAGTGTATTTATCCTTAGGTAACATTTCCTTCTTGAGATGAATCATCACCATATCACCAACTTCAAACTGCAAATCCCTTCTCTTTTTATCTATACATTCTTTGTATTTAGTGGATGTATATTTCAGCTTGGCTTGGCCTTGTTCATGAATTTCCTTCATGAACTCATAAAAATATTCTTCTAGAGCACTCCTCATTGCTAAATATTTCACATATCTGAGTTTCAAAATACCCCTAGCATGGTTACCATACACAATTTGAAAAGGGGTTAAACCGGTGCTTATGTTTACTATAGGAAAATTCTTCTTGAGCCAATATGCTATCTCATGTGGTACCATATTCTTGTGTGAGACACCTTAGTAAATTACCAAGAGACCTGTTGATGACTTTAGTTTAACCATATGATTGAGGATGGTAAGCAGATGACAGTGACAAAGTTGTACCAAGTTTCTTCCAAAGTGTCCTCCAAAACTGTCCTAAAAGCCTTGGATCTCTGTCTAAGATGATGGAAAAGGGTAGAGCATGAAGTATAAAAACCTCTTTGAAGAAAAAACCTACAATGTGAGAAGCATCATGAATGATTTTGCAAGGGATTAATTGAGCCATCTTTGAAAATCTGTCAACAACCATATACACACACTATCATAATCAGTCTTGGTCTTTGGTAGTCTTAAAACAAAATCCATGCTAACTGAATTCCAAGGGTTAGCATGGATGGAAAGTGGTGTATACAAGCCTGCATTTGAGGTATGGCCTTTATCCCTCTATAAAATCAAACAACTTTCCACAAACCTTCTGATATTTGACTACATTTTAGGGCAAAAATAGAATCTTTTCACTAAATAAAGGGTCTTATTTATCCCAAAGTGCCTTGACAAGATCCCACAATGTTTTCCTTTAATAATATTTTCCCTCATTGCACATAGAGGTATACACAATTGACTTCCCTTAAACAGTAACCCTTATTGAGTGATAAAATCTAAGAAATTAGTATGATACATGTCCCCTAATTGCTTCCAAACTTGATAGGCTTCCTTAAAGTCTTCATCTTCTAAGTACATATCTTTCAAAGTAGTAATGCCCACACTTTCCAAATGGATTTATTGAATAAGTAGATTCCTCCTACTAAGATTATCATCAACTTTATTAGCTACCCCTTTCTTGTGCTTGATGGTGAAGGTGAAATCTTGGAGATATTCCATCCATTTCAAATGCCTCTAGTTCAATTTCTCCTATCCATTCAGAAAACTCAAGGCATGATTGTCAGTATAAAAAAAAAACTCCTATGGTAATAAGTAATGTCTCCATTTTCTTAAAGAATGAACCATAACATATAACTCTAAATCATTAGTAGAATTCTTTTTATTTGCCTCATTGATTTTCTCACTAAAGAATGCCACAGGTTTGACCTCTTGGCTCAAGTCACCACCAATAGCTCTCTTTCTTGCATCACACTCTATTGTGAAAATCTTATGGAAATCAAGAAGGACTAGTATAGGTTGTTGTGAAACCCTTGCTTTCAAATACTCATAATACTTATGTGCATCATCATTCCAAACAAAGTGACATTTCCTACCTCACTTTATGTTATCAATTATTGGTGCACTAACCCCACTGAAATTCTTAATAAATTTTCTATAAAATCTAGCTAGTCAATGAAAACTCTTTACCTCACTGGTTGATTTAGGAGTTGGCCAATTCAAAATTTATTCAACTTTGGATGGATCCATATTTAATTTTCCCTTTAAGATGAAAAATCCAAGGAACACAAGTTATTCTTGGAAGAACACACACTTCTCCAAGTTGATCCTCAAATGTTCTTCATGCAACCTTTTCAACACCATATCCAAATGCATTAGGTGATCATGTTCATTCTTACTGAAAATCAAAATATCATCTAGATATACAACAAAAAATTGATTAATGAAAGGTTTAAGAACCTCATTCACGAGTCTCATGAATGTACTTGGTGCATTGGAAAGACCAAAAGGTATAACAACCCATTCAAACAAACCCTCATTAGTCTTGAAAGTTTTCTTCCACTCATCTCCCTCTTTGGTTATGATCTACTAGTAGCCACTCTTCAAGTCAATTTTGGAATAGTACCTTGCACCTCCCAAACAATCTATTAATTCTTCCATTCTTGGCATTGGGAATCTATATATGATAGTAATCATGTTGATGGCTCTTGAGTCTGTGCACAACCTCCATGTACCTTCTTTCTCAGGAGCTAGGACTACTGGAGAAACACATGGACTAATACTCTTCCTAATGAAACCCTTTTCCAACAATCCTTGAATCTGTTTAGACACTTTTGCATTATGTTCAGGGGTAGCAGCCTTACTAGGTGGTGTGGATCCAGAGATGAGGTCAATACAGTGACTGTGATGCAGGAGCACCTAGGAAAATCCCTAAATCTTGTTTCAATTTTGTCTTGTACTGACCCTATCCATGTTAGTAGGTTTTTAATTTTACCTTAGAAGGTCTTGAAAAGTGTGTTCCTAAGTGGATTAGACTAGGCTCAATCCAACCTAGATGTTTATTGTTTTGTAGTTGTTAGAGCTAGATTAGGCTTAAGATTGAAAAATAGGTTTAAAAGTGTCTAAAATCCTTTAAGGCTTAGGAAATGGTAGAATATTTCCTAAAATGGTTCCTAGAATATTTCTACACTATTCTAGGTCCAATAGAGACCCTTAGCTATAACTATGCAAAAAGTTGTAAAAGTTCTCATAAAGTTGCTTGACAACATTTTAGCAATTTTTTATGTTGCATGACAACAAAAGGAAAAAATAGATTCCTTTTGATGAAAAAATGATGGGTAGTCACCATAATGGCCTAGAATCATGGGAATGGAATTTTAAGGAAAAATTTATCCCATTTCCTAAGGAATTGTGTGGAGAAGTGTAATTTTGGAAGTGAATGAAAGCTCTGTGTGTTGGTTTTCAGTAACAGTCAAGTTGCATTGTGTTTATGAGTTATTGTATGGATTGAGTTGCAAGAGTTAGTGTTTTTTTTGCATAGTAGAGACAATTCCAAGTACTTTCTGTTTAGTAGTGTAGTAGTTTTTAGTTTATTTGTTTAGCTTTAGTAAAAAAAATTGTAGATTGTGTGGTTGCTGGAGTAGGCAGTGTGGTTTTTAGTTTCATGGCTCCCCCATAGAATCCAACCATGTGAACCATCATGGCCTAGATAAACCTTGTAGGGGATCCTTTTTGTAGTGTATATGTTGAAGTAGGAGTCTAGAGGATTGAGGTTGTTATTTTTAAGGTCAGGCCCTAAGCAAACACTGTGTGTCCGGTTAGAGTTTTGGCATGAACTAATAGTGCATGATTGTAGGGTAACAATTGAGGGAGTGAAACCAAGGGTGGTTTCATATGAAAAAAGGTCATAAAAAAAACTTTGAAGAAGCTTGAGCATTGAACAATCCATCTTGATACATTTTGGTGAGAAACCATAGGACTACACATTATAGCCCAATTAGCCCTATTTGGCCTACATTTTAGGAAGCCACTATACGGAGGACCTAGGAACCTAAGACCACAAAAATATTCAAGGTCTTGGAAAATGGTATCTGGATCTCAAGTTATTTTTTAGGGTTATTTGGAAGTTTGGAGAAAGAATTGAGAAAAACCCTTTGTGTAGGGATAATTGAGCAATTAGGCCTATTGGGACCAAAAGCATAGTCAGTCTTGAACTCGATTATTTAAAAAATTTAAAGATTCACTTGCAGCTCCGAACGAAATAATGGCAGATAGAAAGAAAAAAAATCCAGATAATATATTCCACAATTACATAATCTCAATTACAATCTCTGTAAGAATCCAAAACATGTTTCGGGCTTGCAGCCCTCATCAGTTGGATTGATGGAAAATACAGGAGAAGAGACGAATTTTGTGGAGAGGGAGGGAGTGATATAAATATCAGCCCTCAGGAATCCAAGATTTAAATTTCTTGGATAAGGCCGACCCGTAAAGGGAACCCCCGCCTTAAAATATAAAGTATATTATAATATAAAAAGGCGGGGGATAAGATTGGTCAAGTAGATCAATGGCCCTAATGGATTGAAACATGCTGTGATCTAGAATAGAACCTGCTCTGGAGAAGGAAAGAACCCAATTTTATCAGGTTGCGCCAACAAACTCTCGGAAAGGGAAGATGTCGCAGTGCGGGGACTTCTTGGCAAAGCCGATGAAGTATAGGGTTTAGGGTGGCCCCCAAGTTTAAAGCCTTAGCAGAGGAGATAAAATCGAGCTTAAGAACAAGGGGGGCCCCGGTTCTCTGAGAAGCGCCGTCATGAAGGTGGGAGAGAAGCACTGACTTATCAAGCCGAGAGACCAATCTGAAGCAGGAGAGAAGAAATTTCTTCGGATAACCACGAGCACGGAGTCTGGAATAAAACTGTTTCTGAAGCCTCATATAACCGAAAGGATCTGATTCTCTGAGGAGATATCTCTTGAGCTCACTCACGATGAAGGACTTCTTCTGATGAGGAGGATGCCAAGAATAGTACGGAATGTATTGGTAGGCATTAAGAGGCTTTTGGTAGCACTTGGTATCAAGAATACCGCAAGCAATAAAACGATCTCCTTTGAAGAGTGTAACTGAACTGTTCATAGCATAAGAGTTACACATAAGTATAACTTCCTTAGCAAGTGAACCCATTTTCGATATTCTTGATATACACCATGAACAAGGTTATTCTAACTAATTAAGTAGAAAATATGATTATTCATGTTACATGGATCCAGATTTATTTCCTTATTTTACCATGATTCCATCTATGTGTGTCAAAATTGGTCTAAGCTAGATACAAAACACTTCAATGAGTCATTATTTGATTGCTTTGAATAAACTAATCTACTAAAACATAGAACAACCAAGGTGACTCATTGCCTTCTAGTAAATAAGAGTATGAAATTGCTCTCAGATCATTGTAATTCCAGTGACTTTAGACTCTATCTAAATGAAGGATTTGAATGAGATTAATCTTGATGATATGCAAGATGCAAGTTTGTTGTTAATCCAAGATTTAAATAAAATCTATTTTAAAACCTAAATGAAATATGATTCTAAGATTTGAGATGAAAATGGTTTGAAAACAAACTAAAATATATAACAATACTTGAATGATAAAGCTAAATGCTAAATTCTCACAATACTTAGAATGCTTAAGATGCTATAAAACTTGCCTAATAACAATACTCAAAAGTCTGGAATCCTTTGTGAGGAAATGAGGTCATCTTTTATAGAAAATCTCTCTCAAATTGATGACCGATATTGAAATTGATGAACGAAAAAGATTCAACTTGAAGAAGCACAATCCATGTGCATGGAGAATGATTAGTTGAGAGATTCAATTAACTAAACTGACTGATCAGTCATTTAGGAAATTTCCAAAATCCATTTTCAGTTATCTAGATTGTTTCCAAAATGAGAAGCGAAAAAGAATCAATTAACTGAATAAAACTGATTTGTTTCTATTTTGATGTTCAGTTGACTAAAATGATTACATGATATTTATTTTTTAATATTAAATTGATTTAAATGCACTTTTTAACTCAACTTTATTTATTTGATTCATTTTTGGATTTAATTGACAATTAAGTGATTTATTTAATAAACATTAATTAAATAAATAACATAATGTTTATTTGCCAATATTTTGTGATTTTAGGAATTAATTAATTAATCAAGTGTGATGATAGATTGGGACCCATTCTGGTTTAGGTCAGATCAGATTGAAATTGCCTTGGGTTAGGACTTAAGCTAATCAAGATTAGGGTTGTCTTGATTAAAGATCAAGATTGGGGGTCTAGGGTTTAGATGACCATTTTTAGGTCATTACATTTTCCCCTCTTTGAATTGATGTGCAATCAGCGCATTGATTTTAAGACTTGTTAGTGATCAGACAAAGAATAGTTTGATTTGGAGCAATGAAACTATTCATCTCAAGGAAGACCAACTCTGAGCTTTATTGGACGAAGATCAATCAAAAGATATAAAACATAATTCTCAATTTGATTTGAAGTGATGAAACTGAACATTTATCGAGGACTCTTAAACCTTCAGATTGGTTTTGAATGAATACCCCGTTTGATTTGAAGCGATGAAAGTAATTACCGTTAAGAGATTTGATTACCAAGTAAATTGACTTGATTTGAAGTCATGAAGCCAATTTGATCAATGTGTCTGGTTTCAAATAATGAAAAACCCATATAAGACCAATCTTGTCTATTTTTGAGTCTACTAACCACTGTATAAGACTATTGATTAGGTTGCCTTTGATTTAAGATGATCGCAACTTGATTTGATGCGGTGAAGCTGAGATGCTCCAAGCGATGGGGTCTTGATTAAGGATGTGATCACTAGACTGTTGATTTCCTAATCCTTCCCCTCGAGAGAAAAATTTAAATATGGCTAGGTGCCCCAGTGATCGGAACCAAATCGATTGATAACATGATGCAAGAATAATCTGGTTTGATTAGAAAGAGGTCCCAAGCAGTTAGGACAGAATCTGCACTTGATGGGAGCTCCGGTTGACCAAGGTTGAACAAAATTGGTAGGTTTGACCAAGTTTGACCAAAAATCTAACACATGGATGGCATGGAAGAAAACCATGAGATATGTCCATTGGTTAAGAGTCTAGAAGACTAATAATGCAAGTGGTCAACTATAGTGGACTGAAAAACTCAAACGTCAAAAATGACAAGTAAAATAATCTCAAATTTTGATTTTAATCGCAAAAATGGAATCAAGACGGTAAAATTATCCATGGGTGCAATTTTCAATTCAATTGGAGCAATTTGAAAATTAGGTCAAAAACCTATATAAGGGCCAAAAGGGTAAATACCATTTCATTTCAAACCATTGAGCCTTCAAACCTTCGATAGACAAAATGGTGGTCCCCATGCATACTCATCATTTTGAGCACCACAGACTCTACAACAGGCCCATAGACTACCCTATTCTAGTGAGTAACTGATAACGACGCCCTGTATTTCAAGTTTTCTTCAATTTGGTAGATTTTTTCATCATTTTTCACATTTTTTTATTTTTTTGTATGTATTCTAGTATGAGAGCATACCCAAGCTTGTACAAGTTTTTGCAAACTTGTTCTTACTCGTATGGGGGTATTATAATTGGTGTATGCCCCTTTCCCTATGCTCTTACAAGCACATTCAAATCTGACCACTTTCTTGTATGGTAGTCTCTATATTCTTGTATTGGTTTATTTACTCGTATGGTAGAGACCCTTTACTTGTACAAGAGTCTCCACCAGCCAGAAACTCATATGGAAAACAATGGCACTTTTTGAGGGTCAAAATGGTCATGAATGATTTTTGTTGTTGTCCCATTGTCATTTGTAGCATGTTTAATCCTCTTTGTTAGTTTTCAGAGTCAGGTTGAACCATGTATTGATATGTCCTCCATTTTTTTGTCGTAGGAGCACTTTTCTGATGTTTAAATCTATATTACTTTCCCACTGACCATGTGTCTATCTGGTCGATTAGATCAGGAGGAGAGAGCTATAGTATCTACTTGTGGTTTTGGTTGGTTACTAGGGATCCTGGATATTCGGTTGAACCATGCTCTTCTTACCGCTTTGGTCAAGCGGTTTCATAGTGAGCATAACACATTCCATATTCCCACTAGTGAGATTATAGTGATGCTGGAGGATGTGTATAGGATTTTCAAGATTCCCATTAGAGGGGATTAGGTTAGATATGAGGTGACACATCATCCTGAGAGGGTAGCTCTATAGAGATTATTTAATGATGATACCATCTTGGATAGGTGGATTACCTAGGATGGTATGATGGCTCGATATGCAACACAATATCCCCTAGCATGTGTCTTAGCGGGGATCATAGGATGTATCATTATGCCTAACTAAGGACAGTAGAGTTTCTAGACTGGATGGGGTTTGATTTTGAAGGATCTGCTAGATATGCCAACAAAGCTAGCTTGGGGGTCATGTTTACTAGCTCACATGTAACATGAGCTACAAGAGCCTATATTTTGTGAGGCCAAGAGCCTCATAGTGGGACTATTGATTTTACAGATTTGGGCTTGGGAACACCTTCCCATATGCAAGTCAATAGTTGATGATGCTTGACAGGATGATCAACCATTCATTCATAGATATGCAAGATATGTGACACAGCCGCATCTGGGGTAGACAGGGTATTGGTGCTGACAACTAGATGATATGATAGTTGTGACCTGACGGCCATACAGAGGCATGAGGGGACTGAGCTAGGTAGAGTAGAGAGATTTTTCTGACACACCCACTGATTGGGTGGACTCCTATTTTCATGGAGATATTTGTGGGTACCTGATTACATAAGCATTTTGGGCTTCCAAAATTTGTTTCTATAGAGTTCACCTCATATGCCTGATTTGTTGATGAGAGAAAATTAGGACCCACGGCTTGTATATACCATAAAAGTGTTGTATATGACCAAGACAACCTGAGCTACTTGGGATTATAGGGAGGATATCATAGATGCAAGTATGAAACTTGAGTATCAAGATTACTTTGGTAGCTATCCATTCCCTCAGTTTACAAATCCAGTGGCAAGAGTGCCTGGGATAGAGGAGATAGACCTGATCCTTGTCCTCATTCTAGTGATAGTTCCTAGATAGATAGGTGTAGACCTAGGGATGATTTCTAGTAGGGAAGAACCTATAGTTGGTCAGAGGCGAAGAGAATAGGGTCACATTTTAGGTTCTTTTGGCTTGATATAGCCTCGGGTTCACAGGATGCCCAAGTGGTAGGACAAGATACAACACTATTTGAGGAGGCATCCTGACAGGTGAGACAACATTGAGATGGTCAGAAAGAGCAAGACCAAGGTGAGTAGGTATAGTGTGAGAAGGTATAGGGATAGAAGACCCCTCTGGATGCAATTTCTTCATTGAGAGAGAGAGAGAGAGAGCTCATACTAGGGTTTTAGCGTGTGACCTAAAAATTTGAAAAATAAATTGAATACTTTAAAGAAAACTAAACAATTAACCAAATGCTATGAATGCTAAAATGCTAGAATGTAAAATTTGTAGAGTAACGATAAAAAAAGATTTAGGATAAATGATTGAATGCTAAGATAACTGGTAAACAAAATCTGTATAATAACAATACTAAAATTTGGATCCTTTGTGAGGAAATGAGGTTGTCTGTTATAGAAAATATCTCTTGAATTGATGACTGAGATTGAAACTGATGAATGGACAAGATTCAACTTGAAGAAGCACAATCCACATGCATGGAGAATGATTGGTCAAGAGAGTTAGTTAACTGAACTAACCGATCAGTCATTTAGGAAACTTCCAAAATCTTTTTTCAGTTAACTAGATTGTTTCCAAAATGAGAAGTAGAAAAGAATTAGTTAACTAAACAAAACTTATTTGTTTCTATTTTGAGGTTCAGTTGACTAAAATGATGACATAATATGCATTTTTGAATATTAAATTGATTTAAATGCACTTTTTAACTCAACTTCATTAATTTAATTTCTTTTTGGATTTAATTGACAATTTAGTGATTTATTTAATCAACATTAATTAAATAAATAACATAATGTTTATTTGCCAATATTTTGTGATTTTAGGAATTAATTAATTAATCAAGTCTGATGATAGATTGGAACCCATTCTGGTTTAGGTCAAATTAGACTGAAATTGCCTTGGGTTAGCACTTAAGATAATCAAGATTAAGGTTTTCTTGATTAAAGATCAAGATTGGGGATACAGGGTTTAGATGACCATTTTTAGGTCATTGCACCATCTTAACCTCTTACTTAAATCTTATTGTGAGGTTTAATGCCTTAAGGGAAACACCAATAGTGTATAAGGTCAATAGACCATAGCCCCTGTACTAGTCCTAACAGATACCTACACCTAGGAGATATTGATACCCTAATGGTTTGAATGAAATTCTAACTTCCAATTTTCTAGTTCAATGATTCATCCTCACGAGTGTCTTTCCATGGATTGTTCACATCTTCAAGGTTCATTACTATATCAAAGGTTACTAGTTTTACTACATTTGGATATGAAAGCAAGAAAGAGCCTTATCCCACAATTGGTCTTATTTTCAAAGCATTCCTACTACCAAGTATTGAATAAAAGTAAGCTTCAAGGAGAGTCTTATTAGCATAACTTCATTAAGGATCATGGAAGATCTGACATCTTACAATTGAGAAAATGTGCATGAATACTTTCAATACTGTAACTAGTCATGGATGCAACCTTAGAGTTACAAAGAGATTTTATACTTGTACGGTAGCATTCTCACTTTTTATCAAAATTTGACACTAGGCCTATTAGCTTATGTTATACTAAAGGATGGATATAGTGAGTGTTCCAATGTCATACATGAGTAATCCTTAGGATTCTATCTAAGGAAGGATCTACTCTATATATCCAGGGCTTACACTTGTTGGTTACAACCTTACGAGTCACTTAATTGTATGATTTTATCTTATAGTTTATACGTGATTTTATAAAGAAATCCCTTATTGCAATCCTCTTCCATAGAGCTATTATTGCTTGATTTCATTCACTCATTTCCTAATATAGACAATGATAAGTTCCCTCTCTTTTGAAATACTTCCATTAATGCCCCATTAGTATGCAATTAAGTTAGGGATATAATTTTACAATTTATATTTGAATAAGCTCGCATGTTCTTGTGATATTACTTTGATCTATTAACATTGTTCATCTCCATGTTACTAATTATATTCCTTTTTTTACCTACGATTACCATGTTTTTATTATATTAGAAGACTTGACATATACCTAGCTCGCCACCTTACTTCCTCAATTGAAAAGATTAAGATAATGTTCCTCCATTATCAACAACCCATTAATTATCATCTAATTTTGATTACTTACCTTGAATGTAAGGTTCTTAATATAATTTCTTTTAGAAGTTAAATATTTTAAGAAGGGTCCATGAGTGCCTTTATCCAAATTTAACATAATAAAGATCTATTTCTAATTTTAGAGTTACTTGTGCCATTGTAGTAATACTTCATAATGACTTGTGAGTCGCAGTATGGACCCCAAATGATGCCCTAGTGTTGCAACCTAGGGCTCTGATACCAAAATGTCATGCCCAAAATTTAGGGCAAAAATACACCAAACTTCTTCTTTTTTAACATGTTAAAATACCAATTACTACACGTTGATAACATCAAATTATTTACTAAGTTCCTCTATGGAGGGTATGACGTAGTTGGATATATCTAATCCGTAAAGGTAACTAGGTAGGGTTGATAGAAGGATTGAGGAGAATCATGGCAAGCAAAGGTCGGCTTGTCAACATCCCTCGATTGA
Organism: Thuja plicata; assembly: GCA_018584345.1. Classification (NCBI taxonomy): domain Eukaryota; kingdom Viridiplantae; phylum Streptophyta; class Pinopsida; order Cupressales; family Cupressaceae; genus Thuja; species Thuja plicata. The sequence goes on along the minus strand of MU225857.1, from coordinate 2,107,151 downwards.
GTCTAACCATCCAGGATCAACAAGAGTGTTTACTCTTAGTTAGGTTTAGTTATTATTCTAAACTAATTACATTTGATTAAAGAGGATTAATAGTTCCTATGAACGTTGATGCAGTTAATAATTAATCCTCCAATAATTTCACTTTTACCCTTATTATACATTCATTATTAAAATTGTACATTATGTCAATAATAGTTGTGTCATTTAAATTACCCCCTTATAAAATAAATGACACATTTAAATTAAAAATGTTAAATATTACAAATTAAATCACAAGTTTTTTCTAACCCCTATAGATATGTTTTGATTGAGAACAAACATTTCACGTATCTAAATCAATATAAATTTTATTTTGTAACACTTCCATCAATATATTGAAAAAAGTCATTACAACAATAACATATTAATTTTAAATCTTGAGAATTAACCCATTATTCAACCATTATATCCAACTTGCCCCTGGTATAACATAATGTACATCCTTTTATAACAAAAGTTTTAAACTTGTTATAAATTGTAACGTATTTAACTTTATAGTAATAAATACCTTAATCCTTATATTTAACTATTCTTATTTTTAATGATGTATAATAATCGTCATGTCACCCCGTCTAACATTTACTAGTTATAAATCAAAATGGCACTATGAAATTTTAACATTTGAATTACAGATTTTTATTTACATTAGGTTCATCACATTTAAAATTTAAATTAAATGGAACTATCACGAAACTTTAGATTTTTTTATTAAATTTAGTTAAACTATGTATTTCTTGTTAGATAAATCACTAGATTTAAAAATCATATGCATTTCTACTACAACATATCATTTTCACTCTATAATTTAAGTTCTCTCAACACGATCCTAGTTTAATAATAAATGAACCCACTAACTTTTAAAAAAAACTAATCTTTTTAAAATTTAGATTTCCATCTAAAATAAAACCTAACCCTCACAAAAAGATTTTAAAACAAAATATTAATAATTAATTATACACATCCCTAACCCTATTTAGGGTTTCTTATCCTACTATATGAGTTCTATTTCCCATTTCAACACTTTATTTCCTCCTCACTATTCTCTCTCTCAACCCTAACCCTAATCCGAAGTAGGGTTTGGGTGAGGGTTTTCTACTTTGTTATTTTTTTAAATATGTGTATGCAGGATATACCTCTCTAACAATATATATATATATATATATATATATATATACCTCCCTTTGGTTTTTTTTGCAGGTCTGGGGCGGCTTGCATTTTTGAAATAGCGGCGGCATGGAGGAGTGGTCGAGTTGTATATGGAGGCCTTAGCTGTAGCAGCGGTCGGGCTCCCCATTATGGCTTCAACCACAGTGGCAGCTAAGCCTGGCGCTTTGTGGCTCCGGCCACAGTAGCAGCCAGCCTGCCACGCTGTGGCTTCGGCCACAGGGGCGGCCGAGCAACTGCAGCCTTCCACGACCCGGGGGGTAGGGTTTCGGCCCTCCCCTCCCTCACTCTTTTTTTTAAAATTCAAAATATATTATTTTATTTTTATTTTTTTTCTATT
>MU225857.1:2083950-2105473 GCA_018584345.1 Thuja plicata | reverse complement strand
ATATATATGTGTGTGTGTGTGTGTGTGTGTGTGTGTTATTAAATAATGCTTTCCCATATATGAGTTTAATGTTAGATTAACTCTTCCTCTGTTTTAAACCATATATGTAAAATTTAGGAGGCATAAGTGAAAATGAAATTGGATCTAATTTTCTGATATGTATAATTTCTCTAAAATAGTAATGTAACTCCAATATTATCTACAAATACCCAAACTTAACATGTAAATATCTTTTACATTTGTTAGTTTCCAAATTGTTAAATTATACTGTTGCACAAAGTATCTAAACAATAAGTAAAGAGTGCAATTTCTAACTTACAAATATCGCTTTTGTAAATAAAAGAATTCATATTTTTATTTCATATTGTTAATCCACTATAATCCTAAAAAAGAAACAACTATAGGGTCGATATATATTTTGAATACCCAACAAGCAAATTTTCAACTAAAAAACAACTTTTCTTTTTCCTTTTTCCAAATAAGATTATTAACCCAAAAACAATGCATTCATATGCAACTACTAATTATTCAAGAACAACCACAACCTTTCAAAAATCTTCATTTCACAAAAAAACAAACAAATAGTATCGTATCCTTTGTTGATCAACTAATGAAGATGATGAAGACCGAGTGATAATAAGTATACCTATTGGTAGAAATGGTTAGATTAGTTATTATTTTGTCATTGATGTCAAGCAATTGATTTGCTGATTTTTATTGAGTTACCATATCATAATAAGGAGAAGTTAAATGGGTGAAAAATATAGATCATACAATGATGAAGTAATGTTAATATAGTTGTTTGCTACTATATATTTGATGTTATCAAGTCTATACACTTGATTGATTAGGTTGGAAATTGCAAAGAGTTAAGTTGTGACTAAAAAGAGTTACTCGACTAAGCTAGACTGAGATAGTTGGTATAGAGTTGTGTTAATCACTTTCAGTTACTGAGTACCGAGTACTAAGCACCAAGCAGTGAATGATGTTAGTTACCGAGTTGCAAAGCAAGTTATCGAGTACATGATATTGATTGTAAATGATGATAAGATCAAATTTAATACGAAGCTATGATGATCTGGATGGAGATAAGAATTGAAGGAAGTTTGTTAGAAGATCTACGAGAGAGAAAATTCAATAAGAAGATCTAAGGCAAAGATCAAGCAATTAAACTTGATTATGAGAGTTCCAAGAAAAGTTCAAGTTATGAGGAAAAATTTAAACGGTTTATCGAGTTAAGATTTGTGAAGAAGATGATCGAACGACTAAGCGCAAATGATGGAAAACCTAAGCAAGGAGATTAAGAGGCAAAAAAATTTCTATATAAATGATGAGAAATAAATAGATATTATGATGTTGGCCAATTGAATTAAGAAGCAGAAGAAGCTGAAGAACAGAGTTTCCAAGTAGAACAAAGAAGCAGAAAGAGCATAATCTACAGTCTGAAACAGAGACAAATGGAGTATGTGATGTCAGTATTCATGTGAGCATAAAGGATCTAAACTAAGAAAAAGGTAGTTGCTACATTTACAGATCAAATTTTTACTATTGCTTATTAGCATTTGTAACAGAGAAAATATCTTGACTTTGTGTATTTAACAGTCCTATTTGTAAATCCTAGACGTAGGTCACATTCCAAAAGAGTGTTTAAAGTCCTCTTGCAAGGTCACTCCTAATAGGGTGAAGATCTTAACCGATCTTAAGTAAATCTCTTACCAGGGTCACATTTAGCAAATGTGTTTGTAATCTTTAACATGATATGTTCTTAACCGAATGTACTTCAGAAAGGTACATTTTTATTGTGGGACACAAGTCCCACAGAGGTTTTTCCCATATTGGGTTTCCTTGTTAAATCTGGTTTCAACTGAGTCAAATCTATGTTAACTAAGTTTGAATGATTGATTTCCATATTATGAGATGTATGGTTGTTTAAGTTATTAAGTTATTTGGTGAATCAGTTATTACTGTATTCAGTTCTACCGAATGAATAATTGAGTTAATTTTTAAGTGTTTAACTTTGATTTGGTCTGATTCATCCCCCCCCCCTCAGTGGGACCAGCATCCTTTTTATTTTTCTTAAGTGAAAATTACAATCCACTTCCAACTCTTTTTTCCATCTTTTGTTTTTCTTCAACTTTATATTCCAAGCCAATCTGTAATAAAAAAAGAAATTTGACCATGGAGCCTCACCTCCCATCCTATGCCTTTAAAAGGCCACCCCTGAGATAGGAGAACTAGATCCCAAATGGGTAACAACTTTCAAGCATATGCACAACAAAAATTTTGCAAACAACATAGACATAAACTCCCATCCAAGGATTTCACATAGGGTCTCAAAATGACCCATTAATGGGGTGAAGGTGAAACAAGTACTTAGGAGGAGAATGCCAAATTAAAATATACATTTCCTTCACAAGGCATATTAAAACACAACCTTCCTCTGCAATACAAACCCATAACATCCCTTCTAACCCCCAAATGGCAACATGTTAAATCTCCCCTTATGACACCCAAGTAACAATGACAACAAAGACCTCATAATATTTTTCATAAGACTCTACACTCACTAATTTGTCACAAATCCCTTCACCCCAAGGCTACTCTTCCCTCCCAAGGGTCAGTTTGGCCTTGCACTCCCAAACAAACATACATGAAAACTAAGCAACATCCATGAAAGAATTACAATGCAACTATCACAAAAAATTCTTCTACAAGAATCCATACACAAATGAACATAAAAACAATGGATAAGGTGCAACCAACCTCTACTCAAGTTATGTCATAATGATGTTTGATGTAGAGCTTTAACCCTATAAAAACTCATCTTAAGTTTACCTACGGGTTCCTCTTTCTTTGACCACACACAAGGCTCACTAACCAAGTGAATCTACAAGGGGATCCTACATGGTACTTTCCTAGGTTTGGTTGCAACACCTCATCCTCAAATGGACATGTTATTGCCACATATACACAATACAAGTGTCAAGTGACACCACAAAATTACACAGAAAAAAAGACACATGGCATGTCCACTTAGGCATTTAAAAATTACAAATTACAATTGACATAAAATAAAGCATATACAATTACAAAATAGAACACATTACAACAAGGTTTTGTCTCTTCATTAGACGCAACCTTGGCTTCACTAACGCACATAGGTTTGGTTTTAGTTCTCCATTTCATTTCCATGGTCATAATTGTGCAAATATCAATTCGAATATCAATAGTCCAAAATAATCGCATATATACATAATGCATGAAAGTAATATCAATTAAGCATATATCATGAAATTAACATATTTTCATAATCCAATAATAATTAAATTATCATGGAAACTATTGACATATCAACAATGATTCCTCCTTAAGACACATGTAAAAATAGGTTACTGAAGATAATCCACTTGATCACTTAACTTTCAGTTATTTCCAAACTACTGTAAATCATAACCCAATATGAGTAAGGACAATTACATGAAGTCAATGATTAACTACATCATCATAATAATCATCTAATTTGAACAATCAAAATGCAGGTATTAATGTACTATGACATCGTCATGAAAGTCACTAAAATCTACTAACCATAACACATGTAATAATGTATTATACATCGTCAACTTATGTATTGGGATCAACATAGAATGAAATACATCACGTTCAATGATGTCAAACCATCTCTCTACTAGAGTCCAATCTATAAGGTATCAGAATAGTATATCAAATAGGTCTATCATGAGAGTATGTGGAATGTCTTAACAGCTTAGAATAGGGCCTCACAAAACATCAGTTAGAGGGACGAAATAAAAAATGCCAAACATGAAGTACAATAATCCTCAAACCCTTTATTAGCCATCACTAATAGAATGTATTTCCATCAAATTATCTCAAAGAGAAAGATATAGGTGTGTGCACAATTCCAATTAAATTTTGCAACAAAAACCTATGACATTGTTTCATAAGTTAAGATTTTATTAGATATGTGAGAGGAGGGGTCCTACAGTGGTATAGAATTTTTCATTTAAGCTTGAGATAAGATTTTTAGCCTTTTCAATGAATTAAGTCAACCTTTTTCTATGTGTGATTTGATGTCTGATGATGGATAGGGTGCTTCAAGTTCATGATGGGTGAGAATCAATGATAGATGTGCTTGTCGAGATTTGAGCTAAGATGTTTCCATCGAGATTCATTGAAATATCACTTGAGATGATAGGATAGGTTGATGTTTGATGTTTGATTGATTAGAATATCTATAGAAGATTGACTTATTGATGTTTTCATTGATAGACTCAGTTGGATGTTTTGAAGATGTAGGGTCAACACCCCAAGATGTTCAAGATGATTATGCATTTATCTCAAGTTGAGCGTGCAGTGATATCGACATGTGGTTTTTATTTATTACTTGATATGCCCCATTATTGGGTAAATAGGGGATTGTTGACAACATTAGCAGAGTGGTGGCATGGAAATCAAAACACCTTCCACCTTCCTACATGCGAGATGATTGTGATGCCTGAAGATGTGTATCTCATTCTATGGATTCTTTTTGTCAGAGAGGTTGTCTTTTATGATGTCGAGGAGGATGGAGGTATTGGTGTTCTAAGGAGGGTTTTTGTTGATGATATGATTGGAGATTACAATATTTAGTGGAAGACCATGGTTCTATCATACATGCCTTTTCCTTTAGTGCTTGTAGAATTCATTGGTGGTTTTATGTTATCAGACAAGAGAGCACATGGTTTCTCTATGGGTTGAGATAGGATTCTTGAGAGTATGAGCGCACAACAAAGGCAATATGTTTGGTGATCTTGTATATAGGCTCATTTATATCATGATTTGCACCAGCTTTTGTATCATAGAGCAACTATTTTGTTAGTGGGGTTATTTTGTTACATATATGGGCTTGGGGGCACATCCCAATTTTGTTCCCAATTGCAGATAGGGCTCGACCATGTACTCAGAATTATATTTTCATCTATAGAAGCATGGTTGTGTAGCCCACAATGGGAAAGCTAGAGTACTGCTAGTGAGTCATGGATGAAATAGATGTAGTGTGATGGAGACTGTATCTAGATTGTGAAGCATGGATGGAGGATCACATAGAGATGCCTTACATCTTCATGACATGATGGCTTATTGGTTGCAACCTTGTATGATTGAGAGATTTATCAGTGCATCAGTTTTGAGGTAGTTTGGTAGATACATGGAATGTCGTAGGGGAATTCTTTCTCCACTCATATATAGAAGGATGAAGGTCACTAGAGGATGAATATTCCTTATGAGATTGCACTTGGAGAATACTAAGGGTTGGATCCTTCTCCTTGGGATTATATGACACATGTGGTTGATGTGGGTGAGACTCCTTAGTTTCCACATTGTTTTAGCTTGCATCTACTTCCCAGGTTGACATCTCCTGATGAGTCAGTACCACCATCAGAGGATGGTGATGATCATCTGCGACTATAGAGACAAAAGAGAGGAGGATCCCAAGGGAGAGGGGATTGGGGTAGAGGAGAGGGTGGAGTTGGAGGTGGAGGAGGTGGAAATAGAGGAGGTGATGGAGTAGATGGGGGAGATGAAGGAGGGGGAGATGGAGGAGGGGACATCCTTGATTAGGATGGATTTCTCAAAGGGCTAGATCAGGTCTTCTACAAGGTACAACATAGGATATAACAGTACAAGATTCCCCACAGGTTGCCCCAGATCAATCAGGTGTTCAATGTATTCATATCAAAGTGCCTCATCTTATCCTAGAAGTATAGATTAGAGGTTTAGAGGGTGTCATTTAGAGGTTATAGGGAGAGATGTTTCAGGCATACGAAAGGATTCAGCATCTCGAGTGATAATTGGATATTCGAACATAAGAGGGAGATGAGGTTATAGAGTGGTGTGGGGCAGAAAAGGATCTGGCATGAACATTATATCAAACTATTGCACAGGATCTCACTAGGGATACTACATGATATTTGGCACACCATGGTAGTTAGGAAGATTATTACCATGCTACCTATTTTGTACTGATTCCCTCAGAAAGATGGGTCCCATCATTTTCATAAGTTTCTAGATAGGATCACAACAACAGAGGAGCATCAAAGAGTCATGATGTGTCAAGCCCTCCTCTTAGACCTCCAGGTGGACCAAATGCAGGTGCAGTGACAGGAGGTGGCACAGGGCCATCCATAGGTGGTACAAGTGTGGTATTGATGATGTGACCTAAAACCTCTGGTGGGAGTCATGCATATCTCCCTTTATTCTTATGATTTTTATGATTTACTCTAATGTATCTTGGAGAAACTTTGATGATTGATGTTATTCATTTGATGTACTTTATGATGTATACCCCTGATACTTTGATCCTTGATACTTTGATATTTCTCCTTCTTTGATGTCATTTTACATGGACACTATATTTTTGAGATATATGAGATGCAACAACATATTACGGATGCAATCTATGTGGTTCATGATTTCTATTATGTATGATGGATGGATAAATTATGCTTTATGTTGATGTACTTACTAATGACTATGTATATGCTATATGTGATGGTTTATGTTTCATGTGCTTATATGATGTATGAATTTATGGTTATGCTTTATGGATGATTATGATGATGTTTTTCTTATATAATACGATTAATTTAATGCAAAATGTTATGTTCCTACTTATGTGATGTGATGATCTTATTTCTATTTATGCATATGAGATGTGATGGAATGATTTTATGATATGCACATTTATGAGATACCATTATTTTATGATTTATGATGATGTGAAATATACAATGTAATTAATGTATATTAACTCTTGTTTCTCTTCTGGTGACAAGGATGTTACTAGATGTATAATCTTTAAATGTTCTATTCTACCAATGTTGACAGGTTATATAGGATCAATCAAAACTAAATATCTCTCCTAATAGTGTTCAAGGAGAGTGTCAAGTCTCTAATTTTCTGGCACCTCTAGGAGGTTTTCACCATTGGATATGTCCTTTCTTTTTGTTTTTTCTAGATCTAATACTGCGATATCATGGTTTTCATCATTAGACCTTTGATTTCTCTTTTTTTTGTCTGACTAATAGACTTGACATCCTATTGAGTCAAAGCATCATTATTGAGTTCACTAATGGAAGAACCTTTTGGTTCCACTACATTAAGATACTAGGTTATGGCATGGTCATTAGGCAAAAAGGTCAACCTCAACAGGTTTGTTTTGATCCCAATCAATAAGTTCTAGATATACAAGTGGCAAGGGGTCATACCTTTGGTTTAGGTAAATGGTAGCAAGGGTCTTGATAGCAGTGTGTTTTAGTTCATAGGTAATATCTTCAAGTTCTATAATGTGAGTTTCCTCAAAATTATTCACCATGTATGGAATTGGCTCGTCCTCACTAGAGTTTTCATCGATATTAAGTGTTTTGTATTCAAGTGGTTTATGCCCCGATATTTGTCCCTCTTTAAATGTGGGAATATATGAATGAATTACATCAATATCTTTATCTTCACATGAATCTTATAAAAATGAATACCACTCCCATTTTGTGGAGTCTTCATCACTGTATGATTTTAGCTTAAGGATTTGTTGATAAATGTTAGGTAGATTTTCTTCAATATATCCCAATCATGTTTTCTCACTGTTAGCTCAGAAAGTGGGTTGTATTGGCTCTATGATGTCTTATTTTCTCTTTTCAATAGGATCTAATCCTTCATAACCCATTTTTTGCATGATTTGGAACCCTTTACCATATTGATGTGTTGGTATGTCAATATTTTTCACTCTTTTCTCAGATTCCTCTTCTTCTTTATATATCTATTGCAAGATCTCATTATCTTCATCATCTCCTGATTGTGTGCTTTCTTTAACAAAGGAACCATTGTAGATTTGTGGGGGGTTTGGTACCTATTGTTGTGATATTGATGGTTTTCTATAGGACTTAGGAGAAAGTGGTAAACTTTCCAATGATAAAGTATACTCTCTTAGCCCCTTGTCATTCAATTACAGTTTGTTCTCAAAATATGTCAACAAGTTTCCCATGTTTGAAGAATTAGATGAATTATCTTCTTTTTCTTTTCCCTTGTTAGATGAACCTGAAGTAGAATTTTATCCCTTTGTTTCTTTTTTGGAAGTATCAGAAGTGGAGGATTCCCTATTATGTGTTATAATCACATCAGTTATAGGTTTGATGGTGTTACATTACTGAAATGGATTTGAGTCACCATTGATCACAATCTCTTATCCCATGTATGGAAATTTTACATATTGATGATATGCAGAAGGAACTACCTACATTTCATGTATCCATGGCCTACCCAATAATATGTTGTATGAAATATTCAAGTCTAAAATTTGAGATATTATGTCTTTTTCAATAGGTCCCACTCTAATTGGTAATATTACAAAGTACCTTAGAAGATCTCTCTTCATCATCAGAGGATTTTATGGTGATCTTTCATTTAGGGTCTACTGTATTTTTCAAATACCCAAGAGCACATATTAGACTTAATGTACAAATGTTTAGGCCAACTCCTCCATTTATCAATACACATTTGACTTTGTTTTTATGGATCATGATTTCAATATAGACTGGAAGATTATGTGGATGGTTTAATGACATATCATCACTCTCTAAAAATGATAAATGATGTAGAGTTGTTAGGTGTCCAACCATGGTTTGGAACTATGTCACATCTAAGTTATTGGGTACAATTGTGTTAATTAGATCTTTCTGCAAGATTTATTTCTATGTTGATGAGATTTTAAATTGCTCTAATATTGATATTTGGGTTGGATTATTTTGCAATTGATCCACCAAATTGTATTTCCTTTATGTGAAATATGGTATATCTAATTTCTTACTTGATGTCCCTCGTAAAGTGAATTTACATTGAATTTTTGTGACAATGTTTGTGGGTTCTTGGTCTCATTTTTCCTTTATGACAATAACATTCACTCTTGAATCAAAGGTTGAAATATTGTTGATGATGTTATCCTGTGAATATGTGTAATGGACATTACTTTCATCCTTTTTTTTTGGGGTTGTATTGGAAGATTATCCTTTCTCTTGGTTAAGGAAAGGAGTTTTGAATGTGGTATGTCCATCATTATTCTTGTGTCCCTCCATAGTTATGATACCATTGTCAGTCAAATCTTGGATAGTGTGTTTTAACCTCATACAACCATTTGTTTTATGACATTTTATTTTATGAAATTCACAATTATGTTAGTCATTCCACCATGATGGTTTAATTCTTGGCTCAAATCCTCTTATTTCTGGTAATGTGATCAGTTTCTTTGCCAAAAGTATTTTTAAGGAATCTTATTCAAGAGGTTCCCCCAAAGGTGTAAATATTCTCTTTTGTGGATATGATGGTGTTCTCAGCTTATTATTGTCTTGATTTCCTTGAGAGGTGTTATTTCTTGATTTTTTTTGTTATTTGTTTAAGTATTGTTGTGTGGTTGAGTGTTGGAAAAATTTAAGATAGGTTGCTTTGGTTTGATATTGTTAGCATCTACAACTCCATCATTTACCACTTGTTTATTTTTGGCCCAAAACTTAGGTCTATCATTGTTATTGGTGTTGGAATTGAAGTTGTTCCTAAAAGAACCTTTGGTATCTTTGAAGATTTTCAAATCACCTTTTTTAACCATGTCATCCTCAATCTTGATTTCATTTTTAATCATTCTATGAAAAGATGGAGGACAGTGTAGTTGAAGGTAATAATCCATTTCAACATTCAAATTGTTTATAAATATATCCATCTTTTTTTCTTAGGCACGTTGTGTGGATATTTCAAAAAAATGTGTCTCCACCTTTGTAAAAATGTGAGAAATGGTTCTCCATTATTTTGTTAGTGTTACAAAGATCAAGCATGGTCACCTCATGGTCTATGTTGTAAGAATATTAGGTTACAAATTTGTTGAATAGTTCTTAAAATGATTTAATACCCAGTGGTAGTTTTGAAAACCACTCCATAGCTTGCCCTCCCAAGCTTCTATGGAATAATCCCATCAAGTAACTTTTTTCATGGATGAACTCCATACTTAAGGTGAAAAACTCCCTAATGTTATCTTGAGGACCAATTGTACACATGTACTTGTCATATTTGGGAATTTCCACATTTGGTGGAAAAGGTACCATGTTTAAATATTTATCAAATGGGAATGGAATAATAGCATCCAATGAGTACTTTTTGGTGGATGTGCCTCTTTGCATGTCTCAAATTTGTTGTTTCAAAGCTTGGACCCATTTTGTGAGGGAAACCATGGGGTTATTTTTATCCATTTTAGCTTTTAGTTGGGTGACATCAAAATCATGAGGGAGATTAACTCCCAATTGAGATAGTATTATAAAGTATCTTTCTTTATCCACATCTATGACTCTTTCCATGATTTTGTGAAATCTAGCATCGTGTTGACATTATCTCACATGTTCTTCAGTGATCTCTTCATCATCATTATTTGCATGAAATCTATCCCAAAGATTTTCAGTATCCCCCATGTTTTTTTGTGTATCTTTCTCTTGTGTTCTTTAGGTTTCCTCTCTTTCTTATGGTGTTTCCTCTTGTTTTTGTGCTTCCTTATCATTTGGGTTTTGTTGTTGTTTGAAATTCAATGATTTAGTTTGCGTTGACATGAAAATTGTATTTTTAAAACTTTGGGTTGGGTGTGATACCGGAAGTATCCTTTGATATGTTTCATCTCCTCTTTAAATCATGATTAGGGTTTACAACTAAGTGATAAATGCATGTTCCAATTTTGATAATTTCAATGTAAAGTATGTCTTGGGTGATGTAGCGTAATAAAGAATGATATATCTCTATTAATAAGACACAATTTGATCTAGATTTCTCGGGATCTTGATAAAGGATAACATTGTATACGGTAAATGTGGCCTTCTTACTTAGCCATACACTTCAACATGGTCATTGTTCACCAGTCACATACAAGAATGGATATGAAATCATCCATCTTGCATGCATGCGTGATTTGACCTATTGCCTCCTATCTAGCTGGGGTTTTGAATAAGCTCTCAGTGTTCAAGAGTCCAAAAACCATAGACCATTACTGGAACAGAGGATTTAAGAAAATAGGTAAATGCAAAGCTATGAGAGAGATTAGTTTATTCTAGAAATGAATGTGCAAGATAGATTAATCTACCAATTGAATGCAAGATTAATCTATGAAAAGAGAGACTAAGCTAAGAATAAGAGAAAGTGCAAGCTAATCTAGACATGGATAATGATTATTCAAATTAAGATTTTCTTGAAATGAAGTTAAACTATGAATTTTTAATCTAAAAAATGATATTAAGCTATAGCAACAAATCTCTAATAACACAGTATTCAAATTCCAAGACTAGCAATTTCAAAAATTACAGATTACAAGACTAGTTTGAATGAGAGCTAAGAGAGTTCTTTTATAGACTGAGAGTCCATTCAGAATAGAAATTTTCCTTTGAGAGAAACAGATAACTTATTGGAATCTAGATGAAAATAGAAATTTTCTTTTGAGAGAAATAGTCAATTGTTGTCTTTTTGAGTTTAACTGATTTGTTTCTCTTTTAAATCACAGTTAACTCAAAGTTTCTATTTCTGAATTGGAGAGAAGATTTTGGAGAGAATATTTAATTAAATAAATAGAATATGACCTCATTAATATATTTTCTCAATTATTTGAATAATTAAGTTCAATTATTTAATGAGGATGTTTATTTAATAATCAAATATTATTTAATTCCTTTTTATGTATTTTAGCTAAAAGGGTGAATTTAATTTAATTAAAGTGCTAGGACTTTATAATTAAATTAATTTGATCATAGGGTTTATTTAGCCAATTATAATTGATATTTAGGAATTAAATACAGTATGTTATTAATACAGATTTAGGATTTTCTACATTTGACACTTAGGTCAAGTAGAGTCAGTCGAAACTCAGAAGTGCCTAGTACAATAGGACTTTGATGATTCAGAAGAATGATAAATGAAACAAAATTGGTTAGGGTTGCAAGATGCCAAATTTGGGGTGTTACATTTTTCCCATCTTTGAATTGATGTGCGAGCAACACATTGATTCAAAGAAAAGTCTGATGTCTAAAGCATAGAAGAATAGTTGAAATTGATTTCGAGAATTGATGACGGTTTCAGAGCCATCTCCAGAATGGAGCTTAACTCTCTGAAGTCTAGGTTAGGTTGCCGAGATGTCAGTTAGATCAATTTTTTGAGGGTCATCTTCAGAATGAAGTTTAACTCTCAGGAATCTGGGTTAGATTTCCCTGATACCTAGCAGTGAGATTTCAAGAGCCATCTCCAGAACGAAGCTTAACCCTCAAGAATCTGAGTTAGATTGCTCAAATACCTAATAGATTTCCACCTTTCAATAGACTATCCTTAGAATGAGGCTCAATCTTTAGGAGTCAGGGTTAGATTGCCCCAATACCTGTCCATTTGAAAGATAGTTAGTAGAGATTTATAGGACTGTCCCAAGAATGAAGCTTAGTCCCCCCAATATCTAGGTTAGATTGCCCAGATACCAACTAGATCGAGTTCAGAATCATCTCCAGGATGGAGCTTGATTTTCAAGAGCCAGGGTTAGATTGCCCCAATTCCTAATAGATGGGATTTTGAGAATCATCTCTAGAACAGAGCTTGACCCTCAGGGACCTGAGTTAGATTGCTCAGATACCAAATAGTGAGATTTAAGAATCATCTCCAGAATGAAGCTTGATTTTTAGGAGTCAAGGTTAGATTGCCCCAACACCTAATAGATGACAAGATATAAGGAACATAGATGTCCCTAGTGAGTCAATATTATGAAATACCCAATTCTGTCTATGAAGTACAAAAATTGAACATGCCCCAAGCGATGAGATACCCCTAGCAACAAGGATTTTTGAAAGTTAGATCAGATTGATAAAAAAAGAATTTGAAGTGATTCAATGATGTAATCATCTTGCCCCCTCAGGAGCGAAACAGAAATATGACACGTCATAATGAAGATTGAAAGTGATAAATCGTAGATAGATGTTGAATCAAATATCAAGGAGAATTGAGAATATATTACAGAAGAATCTGAAAGATTTAGGAGCAAGTTTGAGCGATTTTGAGGTCTGGTTGACCAAGTTTGACCAGAGTTGACTTTTGAGGAAAACTTTGATGATATTGAAAAAAATGTTGATTGGATATGATTCTGACAAGGAAGTGGTGTTAGAAAGTCAACTACACAAGCGTCCGATCGCATCGGTCCCAAAAATTTTAAAATGCAATTTTGAGCTATATAGGAGTTCGATTTTGATTTTGATTTTGATCCCAAAAATGGATTCAAAGTGGTCAATTTAGCTAATGGTGAAATTTTCACGCAAAATGGAGCACTTTTGAAAATTAGGTCAAAACCTATATATGGGCCAAAAGTGTCTTTTTCAAATCATTTGTCTTTGTTGACTTTCGGAGAGAAAAGAGCTCTGAGCAAAAAAATGGTGGTCCCTGTGAGTACACATCGATTTGAGAGATCTAGGCATCATAGTCGGCCAGTAGTGTATGGGCCACCAGTAAGTGGTCAATTACCTCCTTGTTGATTCAAATTTTAATACTTTTAGTTGAATTTTTGCATGTTTTTTACGTTTTAAGAAATGGCCCACGGGTTCTTGCATGAGGAAGTAGGTTCTTCACGTGCCCTGTCGAGAAAGCTCACGCGAGGAATTGCTAAAAAGAAAATCCTCGTAGCTATCGGTGGGTATCCTCATGCAGGAGATTACCCATGTCTCACATGAGAAACCCTCTAAAAGAAGGTTTTCTCACGTAGGCCGACATGAAACTTTGCGAGAGCCTAAACTGTCACGCGCAGCAAAGAATTTCTTCACACAGCAAAGAATTTCTTCATGCGAAATTTTTCTTCTTCGCGCGGAGAGAGAATAATAGTTTGAGGCTAGTACGAGTCTGTGTCACATCCAGTAGAATTTGCGTCAGCTTTGTAACAGTGTTTAGGATGTTTTCTTAGCTTTATTTCTCAGTTTTGCATTGATTATCTTGGATCATAAGCCAAGTACTGATTGTGCATTGTTGTTTGCATGTCTTGCAGGTCGATTTCCTAGATATTGCATTCAGATCACATCATCCTACCATTAGTGGGTTGATCTGCTAGCTAGATGACAAGGAGATAGTGCACATTGACAGTCTAGGCCTTTCCCATTTCTATGAGGTACCCGAGATTCAAGTAAATCATAGACTACTAGGAGCCTTGGTGGAGCATTTCCATTCAGAAAGGAACACCTCCACCTTCCATAGGACAAGATGACAGTGACACCCAAGGACATATATAGGATCCTCTAGATACCCTTTCATGGACCCATAGTAGAGTATGATATTTAGCCAAGAGTAGGTACAGTGACCCTGAGAGGTATATTTCAGGATGCCTTAGTCATGGGTCAAGCTATCCCATGGGAGGAGTTGATCAGAGTATACGGACCAGGGCACTAATTACCAGTAGTTCTAGCAGCCTTCCTTGGTTTCTACCTTATGCCTGATCGTGGTCAGCATGATTTGGAGTGCAAATGGGGCTGGATGTTACAGCGTATGCTAGCCGAGCCTACCTATTTCCAATGGGGTCAGTGTATGTTGGCCCATATGTATCATGAGATGCATGAGATCGCCTATAGAGAGGCAAAGAGTATGGTTGCCGATGTGTTCATTTTACAGGTGTGGGCATGGGAGCACCTGCCAGTTACCAGGCCCGTTTATGATGACATGAGGCTACCCTTAGAGCCATATAGGTGTAGTTATAGAGGTTTGATTAATCAACCCACGCTGGGTAAGATAGATCAGTGGCAAGCTCAGCTTGATGATCTGGTAGCCGTAGTATGGCGACCGTGGAGGTTGACCAAGCCTTGGGACAATGCCAAAGAGAAGTTTGGCTATATGTTTTTCTCATGGCCACTTATCGACTATTCTATTGCCATTATTGAGCAGTTCCCACTTACATGTGTCTGGCGGTAGTTCGGTCGTGCCCAGGACATATCTCAAGAGTATTGTCCTTATGCTCGCTTCAGCGATGAGCTGAAGAAGGGATGGTCATCCTGATTAAATACCAGGTGATGCATTATAGATGTGCGGTCACTAGCTCAGACTCAATGGGATTACATGGTTGGGGTCGTAGATGGGGGTATGACAGTGCCATATCGAGAGTACTTTGTTACACATCTGTTCTCGCGCTTCACAAATCCAATTGGTATGGGGGTTCCAACACAGGTGGTGCATCCATAGGTACCATCTCAGTAGGTACCACTACCTCCTCCACAGTAAATACCGCAGCCACCACCACATCAGGGACCACAGCAGGGGCCACAGCCACGCACTATATAGGTTGACATCCCCGCTCGACAGATGAGGATTGAAACCAGTGCTAGCAGAAGTGGGAGACATGAGAGGAAAACAAGATGGAGGACAGCTACATAGTTAGGTGAGTACTAGGAGCAGAAGAAGGAGGAGGCATAGCAGGAGGAGCAACAGGAGTAGCCTACACAGGATCTTGTACATGGTCTAGTACCAGGGGACCCTTTATCACAGGCCCAGGATTCTTTGTGTAGATCTAGAGAGAGTCTGGTAGCTGCAGAGGCAGATTGGGGATTTGCAGATACAAGTTGCAGTGTAAGATGCCCAGCTCATGGACAGAGACCGGGAGTTGGGAGACGTCCGAGAATAGTTGGAGAGATCTTAGGAGGAGACATAGCAGTAGACCTCCTGAGCAGCCTACTACTATGCGGCCTATGCAGGGGTAGTTCCTAATGGAGCAGAGCAGGTACCCAGGCTTTAATCATATGCTAGAAGGTCAGGGGTGCACAGACACCACCTCCTCCAGATATGCCTCCTCCTCCACCTCCTCCAGAGCATGAGCGAGAGGGTTGGAGCTAGAGTTGGCATTTTTGGATAGACTGTATCACATGATGTATCTGATGCATTGGCATCATTGTATTGTATCACCGATTTTGAGATAGATTGTGCTCGAGTAGCACCCATTTTATATTGTATCGACATATTGAGATATATATATATATATATATATATATATATATGAGCTTGTCTTTTGGTTTCATTGCATGTGTCATGTTGTACTTTATGAGATTTTTTCCTATATATTTAGATGCTTATATGATTAGATGATTAGAGTGCATGCAAATGGATGAACATGTTTTGAATATATGTAGATGTATGAAATGCACATGTTTATGAGTTATGTATGCGAATGATTTATGTTAATGCATTTGTGAATGGAGATATATAAATGCAAATGTATATGGTACTAGCATCTCATGCAGGGTATCATGATGTATAATAGATGCTAACCAAAAGAACTTTTGAAGATCGAGAGTGAGGATCGAACACTTGTGCAGTCGCGATGAAGCCCGAGTGATGGAGAATAACCTCTCAGTGTATGAAATCCAAGAGAGCACAATGAAATGTCAAAATGTTGCTGCAATGCAAGCCTAGAATGAAAGTGCAAGCCTATGCTAGATGCAATCCCTAGGATGTGGTTGTTGCACCCATTGGATAATTATCATCATAGAGCATTATTTGGAACATTGGAGTCAATACAATCCTTACTGGTACTGTTGCGGCCATAAGGATATGAAAATGAATTTCACCAGATAAGATATGGGAAACTAACGTAAGAATCAAGGCACAGTAGCTGAGATGACCTAAACATTATTTCCATTTTGATATAGTAAGAGTACACCAGTAAAAAAGTAGAACAATAGCAGTCAAGGAGATAGTACTAACCTCACCATAGCATACAAATAAACAAGATCGAGGGATGTGAGGATTTTCCACCTTAATGTAGAAGCTCTTATCACATACACCTTGTTTATTTAACGTTGCCAGATCATTAATACCACACCAACAAGTAGTAGGAAAAGAAAAAAAGAAATGAAATCAATGAGAACAAGCAGCATACAAAGAGAAATCCAAGCATAGCTCAGCATGTTTCAAAGTTTTTAGATGTGTATGAGTATAGGGGTATTGAAAAACACTGGTGTGCTTGTGAGTGCTTTGTGTTTGATTGCTATCGATAGATGTTGTTTACGTTTGTGATATCCAATGTGTGTTAAGAAACATGGATGCGTCCAAAGATAGTGTTAAGAAACACTGTTGATTGGGGTATTGAGAAACACTTGTTTGTGTCAGTAGTGAGTTGTCCTTTAGAATGACAAGATTACTAATGAAAATATTTCTATCAAATTGGGGACTCGTGTCCCTAGGTAACAACTGATGACTGACTTGACTCATGTTGTGAGGATAAACTCAATTTGGTTGCCCCTAGGTTATGATTTTGGATCAATGTCAAGTTAGGAGGGTTCTTAGAGGACCCAAAGTGTCACAAAAGTGACTGAAAGCTATATACAAGTTGAAGCAAAGAATTTCCAAGACAAAGCATGGATTACCACTCTAGCTTCAATGGATTGATGTCAAGAATGTAGATATACATCGATTGCACAAAATTTGGTCAATATGGCAACAGTAGACAGACACAGTGAGAACCACTGGTGACTAACACGAGAAATTCTCAAGTAGAGAAATATGAGTAATAGCAAGGCATCAGTAGGAAGATGTAGTGAGAACCACTGGTGACTAATGCAAGAGAGATTTTGAAAAGTAGTAGGACAATGCCCCCTAGACCAGGAAGGATGCCCCTAGAGTATGACCAGTTTCAATCCATGTAAGTTGGTGTCTTGAAGGTAACTGAGAGCATGCGTATGAGAAAATGAAAGAAGGAAAGAAGGAAAGCTGGAAAGCAAGTATACAAAGCCAAGCGATGTTGTGGTAGATATATCAATGCAAAACAAGAGGCACCTATTTACCAGGTTTTCACCTTCTTGGTAGAAATTGTTTTTGCTACCATGATGCCTGTTTGCCAAGTTTTCATCAATGGCACTTTTTTTCTTTTTCAATTTTTTTTGTATTTTTGTATTTTTTTGGTATTTTATGATATAGAGTAGATCTCTTGAACAGGTGGATAAGTTGCAAAACCATGGAAAATCTCATTAAACCAGAGCCAACCTAAGCCACGTGCCCTTGTGATGAGGCATACAAAAACTTACCCAGATGGATTTTGGGGGAAAAGAAGTAGAAAACTACTCCCATTACTATATTTTCTTGTAAGACTAGAAGAATTTGTGAATGAGAAACTTCATCCACCAGGTAGTACACTTCCATTTTTTTTTGAATTTTTTAAGGACATTTTGCAAATTTTTTTGATTTTTTAGGACATTACTATGTACATGAGCATTCTAAAGACATGTTAGTTGTAGAATCTTTTTAGATAAATGGAATTGATCATCTCCTTGAGTTTCTCTCCCTCATTGGTGGAGAGTTGATATGCACCAGACCCAAACACTGCAGTGACAACATACAGACCAAGCCAATTTGGTTCAATTTTCCCTTTTGGACCCGATGTTGTTGATTCTTAGGGTTCTCCCTTAGAATGAGGTCACCCACTTGGAAGTCCCTTGGTTGAACCTTCTTGTTGTAGCTCTTAGACATTCTCTTCTGATATGCTCTAAGGTGATCGAACTCTACTTGTCGACGTTCATCTAGTAGTTCTAGCTCTTGCAACCGAGATATTTTGTTATTGTCATCAGTAATGAGGCCTTTCAGAGAGATTCATAGGGTAGGAATCTCAACCTCAATAGGTAGCACAACATTCACTCTATAAACCAAAGAAAAGGGGGTAGCCCCTATTGATGTTCTGATACTTGTTAGATATGCCCAGAGAGTTGGATTTATCCGGAGATGCCAATCTCATCCAGATTTGTGAACTATGCAATGCAGTATTTTAAGGATTGTTTTTTTGGATGCTTCTTCCTATCCATTACCCTGAGGATAATAGATGGAAGACCAATGCTGAGTGATTTTAAACTTAGAGCATAGATCCTTATTCTTAAACTACCCCCCATTATCAGTGATTATAATAGAGTGTACACCATACCTGCAGATGATGTAATTGAGAATGAACATGGCCACAAATTTGTCATTTTCTATGGTGAGAGGAACTAACTCTACCCACTTGGTGAAATAATCTATAGCTGTGATGATGAACTTGTGTCCATTTCAGGATGAGGGATGAATCTGACCCACCAAATCAAAGGCCCAATGTTAGAATGCCCATAAAGTGATGAAGGGAATGAGCTCCTTGGATGGAGTGTGAATCAAATTTCCATGTAGTTTACACTGTTTTCAAGACTTAGCATACTGTGTAGCCTCCTTTTCTATGTCTGGCCAATAGTAACTAGCTCTAATAAGTTTATGGGCTAGTATCAGACCGCTCGAGTGAGATCCACAAATGCCTTTGTGTACCTCAACTAATGCTCACTTGGACTCATTAGGTTCTAAACACCTAAGAAGGGTACCATCTAGACCTCGCCTATACAAGTCATTAAATATGATGACAAACTATGAAGCACTACAAATCAGGTGATGTTTCTCATTCTAGGTGCATGTGTCTGAAACAATTTGGTCACAGAGGTAGGAATAGATATGATGGTAGCGAGATGAATTGTGTCCAATGATAGAATAGATCATTTGAGATTTAGGGGAATGATAGGCTGGGTAGCATAATGTCTCTACCAAGAATTCATATTGGAAGTCATTTTCTAGCATCTGTAACATAGAAGCAAGAGTAGCCATTGCATCAGCTGCTTTATTATCTGCCCTTGGAATCTGTTGGAATCTAATATGTACAAAGTACTTTTAGAGGTCATCAACCATTCACTTGTAAGGCACTAGTTTTTCATCTTTCATCTGATAAGTTTCATTTACTTGGTTGATGACCAGCTGTGAATCCCTGAAGACTTTGAGTTCATCCACTCGCCTCTCGATGACAATCTTCATGCCATTGATCAGGGCTTCATACTTGGTGATGTTGTTTGTACAAGGAAACACCATCTTGTATGCTTTGGGTAAAGAGTACCTTTGGGGTGTGATGAAAAATATCCCAACACCTGACCCTTGTTGGGTAAATGTGATGACATATAACTAATTAAATGATTGACTATATTAAGTTGAAGATGATGCAAAACATTAAATCAGTTAATGGTCTGTATTGTCATTGATGTCAACTTGATATCATCTGTATGATCATGCCAAAGACTTCATAGAAACAATGGAACAAAGGTTATGCTTCCAATAATGCATAAAAGTCTAGTATTCACTAAGTGATAGACTACACCGGCGGAGTGCACACCATCAGTAAAGACAAAAATTAAAGTCATAGTGATGCCTGACAAGGTAAAGACAGTGTTTCCCAACGAAGTAGAATCACATGATACCCGACAAGGTAAAAATAGTGTTTCCTGATGAACAAAGATCCAATAATTCCTAATGGACGGAGATCCTGAAGTTAACTGAAGAGACACTGACAAAAATGGAAGTTGTCACCGGCGACAAACTACAAAATTGACCGACAGAACAGAGAGATCAAAAAATGACAAAATATCTAGCTGGCAGAGCCAAAGGATAGACTTAACTGGTTGTTTTATTTGTTTTATTTGACCACATTTAAGTAAGTGATTTGTACGGTTGGAAAGAATATAACTACGACATAAATCAAGAGTTAAAGCCATAAATCAATTTGGCTACACTGTTTTTCACGCCAAGAATCAAGAATCAAGAATCAAAGAAATTAGAATTAAGGAAAATCATGTCTATTTAAGAGACAAGCATAATTCATTATATGGTGGTCAATATGCAATCAGATACACGGGGGAGTGAACTGATAGAAGATGCTGAAGAGAAACTGATGAAGGATTAACTTTATGCAGTCCTGATCAATCAAGCTGAGGGAGAGCTAAAGAATTTTGCAGACACCGACGGACAATGAATCACAGCATCATAGAGAAGAAAGAGTTAAGTATAAAGGAATTGAATTGATACAATGATCAGAAAGATGTTGTAAGTAAATAGATCTAAAAGTTTGCAATTTAGTTGCATTAGAAACAGGTCATTTTGTTTCAGTTTAACCATTGAAGCATTAAAGTCTCCTAACAGAGAAAGACTTAATAGTCTTTTGTAATTGAGGTATATCCTAATAGATTACCAGAAGGTTGACTCATGATAGTAGCACCGGTCTTACCTAAAGCCTATTGATAGTCTAAGAAGGAGGTTGATTCAAGGATGGTAGTAAGATTTTGCATAAAGCCTATTGACATTCATGAGACTGATTCAAGGATGGTAGCGTAGATGCCAGATACTTAGTGACAACCTATGTATTGAAAATCCTCTAACAAGGTCACACTTAACAGTGTGTTTGTAACCTTTAATAGGGTTGGCTCCGAACAGGGCTCACTTTAGAAGAGTGAAAATTTGGGGTACCGGTCCTAGTGGTTTTTCCCTTAACAGGGTTTCCACGTTAAAATCCTTGTGTTATGTGTGTATGTTTAATTACTTTAGTGTTTTACATTCTACATATGCATTTATGGATTGACTGGTATACTCTACATATTTACTGAGTATCGGTAAATACAGTTTACTGCTT
>MU225857.1:2036252-2048300 GCA_018584345.1 Thuja plicata | reverse complement strand
CGCCTTGTCTTATCCCTCGCAGCCTCTCAGGGATGGCCCATTTTTCAGATGGATGTGAAGAGTGCTTTCTTGCACGGTGATCTTACTGAGGAGATTTACATGGAGCAGCCTCAGGGATTTGTGCAGGTTTCCTCCTTGGTTTGCAGACTTCGGCATTCTTTGTATCGTCTCAAACAGGCCCCTCGGGCTTGGTATGAGAAGATGGACTCCTTTCTGCTTTCTATAGGATTCACATGCTGTCATTCCGATCCTACAGTCTACATTCAGCGTCTTGAGGATGAGGTTTTGATCCTTGTGCTATATGTCAATGATCTTCTCATCACAGGTAGCTCATCTTCTATGATTCAGGATGTTCAGCGCGCATTGATGGAGTAGTTTGAGATGACAGACCTTGGTCTATTACACTTCTTTCTGGGTCTGCAGATTGTTCAGTCCCCTGCTAGGATCTTTGTTTACTAGCAGCAGTATGCTCCTGACATGCTTCAGTGCTTTGATATGCTTGATTGCAAGCCTACTCCCACACCTTTTCAGTTGGGTGTTACTTTGTCTACCTCTTGCACTTTGCCTTCAGTGGATGCTACATTGTATCGGCAGTTGGTTGGCAGTTTGTTGTACCTGACACACACTCATCCTAATCTCTCCTTTGCAGTTGGCCTAGTCTCTCGATTCTCACATGAGCCTCATGAGAGTCACTATCAAGCTACCAAGTGCATTTTGAGATACATTCAGGCCACACTTATGTATGGCATTCATTACACATCAGGGGCTCCTCACATTGTTGGCTACACTGACTCAGATTGGGCTGGTGATGTTGATGAACGAAATTCTACTTCTGGCTTTGTCTTTTGTCTTGGCTGTGGTCCTATCACATGGTCATGTAAGAAGAAAAATGCTCATGTACTTTCATCTACAGAGGCTGAGTACAGAGCGGCAGTGCATGCTAGTCAGGAGATTTTATGGCTTCGGCAGTTGATGATTGAGTTTGGCTTTCCTCCTGATTGTCCCACTGTTCTTTGGTGCGATAATCAGAGTGCTATTCACATTTCCCGCAACCTGGTGGAGCATTAGTGCACCAAACACATTGAGCTTCATATGCATTTCATCCATTAGCAGATTCAGGATGGTGTTCTCACTTTGGAGTACATTCCCACTGACGCGCAGGTTGCTGACATCTTCAACAAACCCTTTGCATCTCCGCGCTATCTTCAGTTGCATTCTATGCTTGGGGTGACGGAAGTTGTCCTTGGGGGGTCTTGATGAGGCCTTCCTTCCTTCATGTTTTTTTCAGCATGTGTGTTTTATCTCTTTTTGGAGAGGGGTTTTTCCCACTGGGTTTTCTCCTTTATCTCCGGTTCACAGAGATTTCCTTGTATTGGGTACTTGATCAGGCCTTGTTGTCGGGACCCACTTCTTTTTCTTTCATAGCTGTGCTAGGTTAGTTTCCTCCTAAGCTTCGCTTAAGGGGGGGTGTTAGAGTAATAGTACATTTGTATTTATAATTAAATCACTTCGGTTTAATTATTAAAGGTCACTATTATTCTATTCACTTAAGCTTGTCATTGTAGGTGCATAATAATCAATATGTTTATTAATTATTAATGCACAAACCTAGCTTTCTCCAGCTTTAGGGTTTCTCACCTTATATGCCGCTTTTGTAATTATTGTAATTTCACTTTTTGGGAAATATAATTTTTCTCTCACTCCGCTGAGATTTTCTAAGACTTCTGTCTCTGTGGTTTCCATTTAGTATTAGGTATTTGCATGCAGGTGTTTTTGGCAAGCTATGAAGTTGGATTTCTCAACTTCTACAATTCAAAGACAATATGCAAATAACACATTAAACCCCTTTCAAATAATGCTCAAATGCTCTCCTCCATACAGTAGATTATTGTTTCTCTTTGTCAATGACAAGATTTCACAAGTATTGAAAAGCCAAATTGATAATAAGAATACTACGAAATAGTGGTTCTAGAAATGAAGGCAAAATGATCTCAATTTATAGGAGATGAGGACTCAAATTACAGAATTAGAAAGGAATGCACAAATTAGTATGCATAAATCAATGCATAATTGAGGGGAAATGGAAGAAGAAGGATGGAAGCAAATTATTAGGAAATTAGAAGCACAATTAGGGGAGAAATGGATAGGGAAAGGTGGAAGAGCTCATGAAGCTAATTAATAGGGAAAATGAAGCACAATTAGAGGAGATGACAAATTAGGTGGAATTAGGAGGAATTAATTCAATTAATAAATCAATATTCCTCATAAAAGCAATAAGCATTTATGAAATTCTAAAATCCCATAAACTAGAATTAGCCAATTAATTAATTGTGAAGACGTAGGACAAGAATAAATAAATATGATTTATTCATAAAGAATAGGGACAAATCTTAGGTCATTCATCCCAAGAGGATAAATTAGTGAATTATTGATCAAATTGAAGGCATTAATGCACAATAGGATTGATTTTTGATAATATTGATAGGATTAGGATCAATTCCGATGATTCTAGAATAGTTTAGGAAATCACGAGGCATCGATGAACTTTGGCAATGCTCTCGCGATAATGATTGGAAATGATATATTGACATCAGTGAACTTGGATGACGCCAGAGGATAAATAAAGATAAAGAGACATCGATGAACTTGGACAATGCTCCTGAAATGTGAAAATGACAGCGAGGCATCAATGAACATTGACAATGCTCTCAAAATGATGATTGGTGATGAAATAACATCAATGAACTTTGACAATGCTATTGGGGGAATTAAATGATGATGAGACATTGATGAACTTGGAGAATGTGCTCAAATGATGATTTAGGAGAAGTAATTGATGAATTTAACAATACCTTGGATAGATAGTGATGAGGCATCGATGGACTTTGATAATGCCAGAGGATTAATTGAAAGAGATTAATAAGACAATGATATGAGTTTGGAATTGAATGAGTTTGGGATAATCCTAGACCGATTAGAAAGGGATTAGAACTTAGTTGGATTGATTTAGGATGATTTGACATGGTTTAAGAATTAATTTGATCAATTTAGGCAAAAATATCAAGGTTATGTGAGAAATGTTAGAAATTGGTGACATGGAAGAATGCCACAATATCAGTGAAAAGAAGACATTTAAAAAGGGAGCACATAGGTGCGAACCATTTTTAGGTGTCTACACTAAAATTCCATTATGCCTATGCAATTGAAAATAAGATAGGGGCTCCCTTTACCTCCAAAGTGAAGAGTATTTATAGGATTTTCCAAGGCTTAGTGTTATGGTATCACTAACCATGGTCAATTTGCAAGTTTGTTGAGGGGGTATGAGGTGGAAAGGATGGAATGAGATGTATTTAAAATTGATTTGATTTATGGATGAGATGAATTAATGTAGACGTCCAAAAATATTAATATTAATATTCCCTCTTATTCCTCTAACTATTTAATTTAATCAATTAAATAGTTTCATAGTTGGTATTTATCAATGGTTTAAATACTATCCTAATGTATTTTATTTAAATACATTTGCCTCACAAAATCCCCTTTTTAATAAATTTATATTTAGTAAAATTCCTCCATATTCCTAATTTGTCTAAACTATGATTTATTCAAATCTAATTTGAATTATAATCTAAACCCTAGCTAGGAACCTATTAATCCAATCTAGAGACCTACCCTAAGCCTACCCTTTTCCTACTCCACTCCCATCACATCACTTACTAAGCATATTTCTCTACCTAACTGTACTTTGATCATACTTAAAGAGTGATTCCTAACCTTTTTAAGGCTAATGGAATGCTCACCCACATGTGAGAATTCTCTCCAAAATGGGCACCCATTCCTCTTTAAGGCTATTTACTCCTTTGTCCCCCACTTGGAATTCTTGAGCCACTCAATATTTATTGCTATATTTGACACAAAATTAGCCATCCCTTCAAGCCTATGTGTCCCTTATGTGGCTCTTATGTGGATGCCACATAGATGCCACCTCATCCAAGCTCTCCTTTTCTCTCCCAAAAATCTATAAATAGAGGCCTTCTCTTCTTCAATTTTCATCTCTCATTGTGCATTGTTATTATGCTAGAATTGCTTTAGATTTTCATTGCTAGTTTCATATTTTTATGCTTAAATCACTTCGAAATCACATGCTAGGATCAATTTGGTAAATTAATCATAAATTTATTTCTTGTATTTTCATTTCATTATCATAGTAGGATAATCATTTAAAGAATTTGAGACTAGTTCCTCATACTAGCTCTTGAATATCTTCTTTTGCTCCCAATCTTGCATTCATAGTTGCATTTTGCATTGGGGATCCACTTCATTTGTGTATTTGAGAGAACACACCCACATCCAATCCAAAAAGAGAAAATCAAACAAGCCTCATGGGTGCAACTTGTTTTAGCTCTATCCGATGACATGAGGATACTTTGTTTTGTCTTGCTTGCTTTTATCTCACTTGGATTTTAGATGCTAACCCTCTAATGATTTCTTGTTTGTGAGTGATTTTAGGTTGACATTTTCCTCATACACATTTTGGCATGCTTGCTGGGACCCACATCCCTAAAACCCTTCTAAAGTCTTGTCTTCTTCTCTCATTTTTGCCAGACTCATGGATCAATGTCTGCATTTTACATAGAGGCGTCTGCACAGAGGACAAAATATAAATTGACATTTGTGCTATTCAGCATCTTCACCATTCGGTGTCTGCACTGCATCAACATTTGAATTTAATCGTCATCTCTGATTGAATCCATGTCTCTTCTGAACAGGTGTCTGCGCCCTGTATCGTTGTCTCTGCCTGTGTCATTTTGCTTGAGATTTCTTCAGAACCCTATCTTTTATTTATCAATTTTATCATGTTTTCTACTGCTTTCTGGTATTTTAGTACTCGATTTTTTAGCAGAACTCAATTTCATAAGTAGTCATAATGCCAAATTTTCATTAAAGGAAAAAAATCTTGATAAATCTTTAAGAAAACATCAATTTTTGGGTTTTAAGAATCTTAGCATAACTATTTCTGATCAGCTTGCGAACCAAGGAGGAGAAAATAATAACTTTTTGTTGTGTTTCTTGGGTTTACTGATACATCAGCGTTTGCAGAAATGTTGTTTCATGATTCGGCGTCTACGCAAATGCCAATTTAGAACAATCATCGATTGGCGTTTGCATTGCACAAATTGACGTCTTCGTCTGGTATAACAATTTCATGGTTTCTATGTTCTTCTAGCGTATTTCTTGCATTCTGTCATTTTCGAGCTGAAATATAGAACTAGCGTTTGCACCCTAAATCAGTGTCTGCACTCTAACAAACTTTTACGGATCAATTTGCTAACTTTTGAGTGGTTTTGTGATAATGCTTGTCAAAGGATAAGGTTTGAAACTACTAATCAGTTGTCTTGCAGCATCGCTAGTCAAAGAAGTCAATTTGCAAACTACTCACTATTCGTCTTGCAGGTTGCCTCAATTTCAATCAACTAAACAACCATGCTTGTTAGATTTTTTTAGGCACATAGACTAATTAAATAGATCTTTTTGTCTAATCTGAAGCAAGTGTTAGGGGATTATGATCTCTTCCCTTTTGGGAAGATCAAAAACCTAGACGCACTTGCTTTATGTTAAACAAATAAATCTTTGGGAAAGAACAATTTTGTCTTGCATGTCTGTGGAGAAAACAATACTAGATAGGAGAGTATGCTCTTTTCCCCTTGTGGGAAAATCAGAAATCCAGACTCCTTTTTGTAGCTAATCCAATTTCCTTTAACAAGTTAATCCTTTAGATGGGCCTGTCGGTTGAGGGAAAATTCTCTCAGGAATGACCCACATGAGAACGAGGTGTAAGCCACACCACTCTAACTCACGTTAATCAAATTTACTCCTTAGGGTTAAAGCCTCAGGAGTTGATTGGCATTTGATCTTATAATCGGCTCTCGTCTAACATAAGTGCAGCCTCGTAGTCTCAATTATGTTTATGTGACCACTTTTTTCAAGACGCTCTATGGGGCTATACACCTAAATCATGTTTGTGCGGACATAGAGGATACAATCGAATGGAGACACTTACTAAACACTCTCAGCATAGAATCTACTTGATTCAACTCTGAACAGTGATTTATTATAGTGCGAGGGGAGGGAAGAATCTCCCCCCAAGATCCCCATCATATGTGTCCCAAGGTATTGTGTTGCAAAAGAGATCTTCGTAGCATGGAAACAATACCTGGAAAAAGGCAAAAACATAGGCGCCCTTCCGGGGGTGACATTGTTGTGTGAGTTAAAGGACTACCAAGCAATGGGTCAATAATATTTCATTTGAAGCCAACTCCTTAGGTAGAATTGTACTTGAATTGTTTGAAGAACATTAACAAATCCAAAACGTGAATGAAATACCCCACAAACAAAATTTGTCACTTGCTTGTTTCCTTCAAGCTTGCTTTGTCCCTTGTTGGATTATTTTCAGACCTATGCATGTTATTTTCTGATTTGATTGTGTTGAAATTGGTTCTTGCCATGGAACAAACCTATTGAAAATCAGAAAGAAATCAAGCCTTTGCTAAATCATCAAAACAACATCCTTTTGCAGATTACCATGAGCTCCAATCTTCAAAATTTAGTCTTTTATGAGATATGTCCTAAAACCTCCAAATATTCATCCAAAATCAAATCTTTTTATAGGACATGACCAATTCCAAGAAGCATAAGAAGGTAAAAACTCTGTTACCACCCGTGCAAAGAGAATAGAAGAATACAACCCGGGAGGCTAACAAGTACCAACACATAGTTGATTCCATCAAGAAAGAAACCCATAAACGAGAACAATTCAACAAAGTGATATACAACAACAAGGTTGCTTGGTTTATGGGTAAATATTGTCTAAATGTTGCTTTTGTCAAATTTGAGCAATATGACTAGCTGGTTTACCACAAAAAATGAATATTCCTCCTCTTCTTAATCTCACTTACCTTGCATTTTAGAACCTCCCTTAGGTTGTCATCTTTAGAAGCACATCACACACTCATCCTAGCATAATCCAACATAATCCAATCCAATCCTAGTCAACCTAACATCATCCTAATCATCATCCAAGGCATCCTTAATCACATCCTTCACTTGGTATTGCACCATCTTTTTAACTTGCTTAGATCCTACATCTTAATCAAGCCCCCATCCTTAAGTATCCTTAACTAAGAATTATTTAGGATAATCCCCTTTGCCTTTGCAACCTCATCACCTTGATCAAAAGGTTGGTTTGCATTGACAGAGAATCTCGTCCACCGAAGACCACAAGTCTATCTTAGGTAGACAATTGCATACACTTGATCTTACACTAGGAAAAGCAACCCTTAACCCTTGCATACACCGAGTTATCCTTAATCCATAGGAGCATATTCATCATCCTAGACGCATCCTAGTCCTAGCGCCATCATCCTTAGCTTCCTAGGCACATCCTTGCATTACATCTTGCATCTCATATCCCCTTAAGGTAGTCATTTCGTGCCACCTATTAAACGAGCCATTAAGAAGACGAAGAACATGGACCCTAATCTTGCCACTAGTTCATCTAATACTATGATTGACAACACTAATGCCATGGTTACCTAAGTGCCTCATCCCAATGAACAAATTGAGCATATTTGGGTAGATACTAATGAGACTCCCACCATGAGTACCATAAAAACATTTATCAATCATCTGGGACATGTCCACATGGTGAACGTCATGAGTGGATGTAACAACAATCAGGTACTCTTGGATATTCAGCAACAAGGACTTCAACTCCTACCTTGGATTATACCCACACTTGTCACATGACCTATGACACTTCTAGGGGAACATCCTCATCCCACTAGAAATAAAGTTTTTGATCCACTTCAACAAGCCTTATAGGTGGGAACTCTTATCGCACAAGTAGTCCAACCTTCCATCCCATCCTCCATCATGCACATGACACCTTCATCTACCTCAGGAGCCCCACCTCTTAATCCAACATTAGAAGCACAAGCAATACCCCTATCACTACGCAAGCACCTCCTTAGTTCACAGCTGCTCCACTTTTACAAACATTCCCAACATTTGTGGCACAATTTCCACTACCACCAGTCAGCACTCAGCAAAACACCATTCCACCAATCCCTACTCAACTCATTCAAAGTGCAACAACCATTTCACAGCATCAAAGCACCCAAGTATCCATGTCTATTATCCCTTTCTTCACCATAGGCATGCCACCTACCAACGCCTATAATCAACCCTTATTTCCACAAGGGTCCACTTTCCCCACTCTACTAGCAACGCAATCGCAACGTATGCCAGTAGTTTTGCAGCAAACACAAACCAATCCAAATCCTCCCATGCAACAATCATCTACCAATCCCTTCGTCATACCCCAAATTCCTATCCAACCTATCCA
This sequence comes from Thuja plicata, assembly GCA_018584345.1. NCBI lineage: Eukaryota > Viridiplantae > Streptophyta > Pinopsida > Cupressales > Cupressaceae > Thuja > Thuja plicata. The sequence continues at coordinate 2,039,896 of MU225857.1, read as the reverse complement.
ACAAAAACAACCAATCCAGCAACAGCAACAACCAATCCAACAACAACAACCGCAATAGCAAATTACCATCCCGTTCACATCCCAAGCCCAACAATAACAAATCAACCCCTTCGCAACTGCGCAGTCCACCCTCCAAGTTACACAACAGCCGCAACCACAAACATAGGGGCAAATCCCTTCATGGCACAACTACTACAATAGTTTTCTAATCCTTTCATGCAACCCATGCAACAATAGCAAACTCATTCCGCCAACTACCTAGCCATGCCATCTTTCGCTACATCAAAAACAATTCCACCACCACAACAATTCAGTGTTCCTAGTAACACCAATTACCTCGCTACAGCCACTGGGGTCATTCCACTACAAAATACCCATCATCCACCCTATGCAAGTGCACAATAGGCTCATCCCACTTATCCAACGTCTTAGCAAATACAAGCATATTTCCAGCAGCTGCAACAACCCTATCAAGCGTCGCCACCTCCTCCCCTACAACATTCCCCTCAACCGCAGCTTCCACCATAACAACCCATATACACTGACCAACAACTATCATATAAAACACCATAATATCCCCCATAGAATCCCCCATATTTTCCATTTGATCCATATCAGGTTCAAGGAACCCATGCAATCATGGTTAACAATCCTCACCCACAAATCAACCATGAATAGGAGGAAATGAAGAATGCTTTCAAGGAGCTAAAAGAAGGGACCGAGGCTAAAACATTCAAGTTTGAAGAGGTGTGTCCTTATCTGTTTGATTGATCTATCCCTACCATACCCTTCGCTAAGCATTTTGAGACACCCAAATTTGATAAATATCAGGGGAAGGGAGATCCTATAAGCCATGTGAAGAAATTCTACATAGCATGTCAAGAAGTGGCCTATATCGATAATTTCCTCATGAGACTATTTCCCAAGAGCTTAAGAGGAACCCTTCTCAAGTGGTTTTATAAAATCCCCTACAGAATATTCTCTACGTTTGCTGAACTATCTGAAAAGTTCATGGTCCAATACGCACATAACATCAAAAATGAACTCTCACTCCTTGATCTATACAATTCTAAACAAAAGGGAGGAGAGAGCCTGGCCGATTACCTTCAGTGATGGAAAAGGCTCACTAAAAGGTTTTCCTATCAACCCCCCAAGCAACATCTTATCAAAATCTTCATTAACAACCTCCATCCTAAGCTTGCCTATTATATGCACATGAATTGCATACAAAATTATCAAGACATCAAGATGTACAATATAAAAATGATTGATTTATTGATTTATTATGATTTGATTATTATGATGATTGATTGGGATGTGATATGTAAATTGTCCTTTAAGTTGCCTAGAATGTATTGAATTCCTTAACCCTATTTGTATTGTATTGATTAAGTATTGCAATTGTGATTAAGGAGAAAATAAGATGTTCCTTTTATCCTCAAATGCACAAATGGGAGATCCAAGTTGATCAACCCTAAGGAAGGGCTAATACACAAATGAATCAACTATTTGGAAAGGATAATAACAAAGGGGATACCTTAAATTTTGTTAATTATAAGTATGGAAATGATACATGACAATAATTGAAGAAATAGAAGAAATGCACTAACCTTGAAATATTGCAGATCAAAGAATGTTGTTTTCTGAGGTCTGTAGACTATTTCTGGAAAAACTGATAGTTGATCCCAAACCAGAACGCAGAGACGAACAAAAACCAGAAATTTTTTTTTGTTCTGATGTCGTCTTATGAAAAATGTTGAACTTGACCCACAAATGTCAACCCTAACCCAATAATGTCGACCCTGACCTGCACAGGTTTGACAAAAAATCTGTTCGTGCCGTCAGTAAGAAAGCTGAAAAGGGTATCTAGATTTGGTCTCAAAACTGCAATCCTGAACCTGTACCTACAAGAAAAAGAGGTTTTTTTGTTGTGGGGGAGGGGTTTTCCTTAGTCAAACCCCAATTTAGGAATTAACCTTGAAATCAATAAAGTACATAATGCTAGCAAGTAGTAAAATTGAATCTAACAATGAAGCTATGAAAATAGGTATGTAATTGAAATCCAAATGTATGCAAGTATGTAAGTATGAAAGCATGAACTCAATACGAACCATAAACCTCCATGATTGTATGCTTGAAATCCACTTTGAAGAGATAATGAAAGAGTCTTGAAGATGCACAAAGGATCTTGAAGGAAGATCACACCACCATGATGACTAGATCTAGGGTTTGAATGATGAATCTTGAATGTTTGCACCTAATCCCTTCAAAGGCTTGAAATCTTGAATCCTTGATCTTCAATGGAGGACTTGAATGCTTGAGAGGAAGACTTGAACACCTTGAGAGCTTGGAAATGGATGCTTGAACCTTTTTTCTTCTTGACAAAATCTTCATTAGAGCTTTTTTGTACTTAGAAGACTTAGGGGAAATGAGAGAGAAATGTTTCCTTTTATATGAAATTAGGGCACAATCTTCTAAGGAGGCTGACATAGGATAATTAAATTCTAATTAGACCCATACCCCTAGAAAAGGACCTATATTAAATATAATTTAGGATTCAATGCTTCAGAACCCGAAACAGCCGACCTGAAAGCGGGAAAACTAAATTTTTGATGAGCCCTGACAGTCGACAAGTTTCCTAATTTGAAAGGGGGACCCAGGTCAGGGTCAAGGTCGACCCTGACCCAGGGGGCCAGAACCCCTGGAAAATATGCCAGGTGGGGTAGGAGGTGCCCAGAGAGGCCCAATCAGGGTCCTGAACCAACACATGAGCATGAGATGATGCAGAAACAAGATGATGGTATGGTAGAGGTCAAAAAAGTCCCCTAAGGAGGGCTAAATGCTCTTAACATGGAAGTGTTTCCATTTTAAGATGATACATTAAGCCCCACTTTAGCGGGAGTACAGAAATCGAATGTGCTCACGGTAAAGTTAGAGTAAAATGGATCCTAGTGGATTGCAACGAGATAGAATATCACTAAGTCAGGGATATGAGCCCCCAAACAAAGGATTCTAACTCAACATACATACATAAAGATATGGGAATAAAGAGAAATCAATCATAGAAGAACATGCATGCCTACATAAGTAAGACAAGAACAACACCATAGATAACATAGCTTCATGATCTAATCCTGCTAGCATGAAAGAAAAAGAGAGAAAAAGATAGTGATTACCTCGCCTAGTAAGATGCCCACCTTACTATGAATCACCATGGAGGGAGATCCCAACAGGTTCACCCAAAAACTGTGCTTGTAATTGTAAATGCGTCTTCTGACGGCTTTTTGAAAATATCCATAGATCAACATTCTTGTATCACTATGGAATATAAAATGCGTGTCCATTCAGGATTTAGCAACTTATGTGCATTACCTTTTGAGGATTTAGCATATTTGTAAAAATAAAATAAGGTGCATATATTTTCAGGGTTTAGCAACTTATGTGCGTTACCTTCCAAAGATTTAGCAAACATAAAAGTAAAAATGCGTGTCTCTTCAGGATTTAGCAACTTGTGTGAGTTACCTTCCAAGGATTTAGCATGCTGCAAAATGTAAATAAATGTAAATTATAGTACAAGGGAGACCCTATATATTCCCCCCTCCTTATCATGGCTACCCACTAGGCAGGATAAGGAAGAAGAAGAG
>MU225857.1:2014357-2029692 GCA_018584345.1 Thuja plicata | reverse complement strand
GGTAATGGAGTGTCATCTACCAAATTCTTCACATAATCTAAAAGAACAATAAGTCCACTACACAAATCCTTAATTAAAGTTTTGAAAGTAGGGACACTAGTATTGGTCAATCTTAGAATAGCATAAGAAAGTGAAACATGAAGATTGAGAAACATGATAAAATGGACGACACTCTCATAGATATCAAAGGTACTATAAAGAGATGCTAAAAGAAGTATAATGAGAAAAATTGCCATACACCAAAAAAATTTCATGATGAAAATGCAAGAAGTGTTTTTGTATTTATAAATGTGAATTGTAATCTAAGATGTAAATCTAACACCAAAGAGAAGGATTTGTCTATCGCGGGTTCACCAAAATGTACAATATAAAAATGATTGATTTATTATGATTTGATTATTATGATTATTGATTGGGATGTGATATGTAAATTGTCCTTTAACTTGCCTAGAATGTATTGAATTCCTTAACCCTATTTGAATTGTATTGATTAAGTATTGCAATTGTGATTAAGGAGAAGATAAGATGTTCCTTTTATCCTCAAATGCACAAATGGGAGATCCAGGTTGATCAACCCCAAGGAAGGGCTAATACACAAATGAAACAACTATTTGGAAAGGAGAATAACAAAGGGGATACCTTAAATTCTGTTAATTATAAGTATGGAAATGATATATGATAGTAATTGAAGAAATAAAAGAAATGCACTAACCTTGAAATATTGCAGATTAAAGAATGTTGTTTTCTGAGGTTTGTAGAATGTTTTTGGAAAAACTGACAGTTGATCCTAAACCGAAACACAGAGATGAACAAAACCTAGAAATATTTTTCTGTTCCAATGTTGTCTTATGAAAAAGGTTGACCTTGACCCACAAATGTCAACCCTAACCCAATAATGTCAACCCTAACCTACATAGGTTTGACAAAAAATCTGTTCGCGTCGTCCGTAAGAAAGCCAAAAAGGGTATCCAGATCTGGTCTCAAAACTACAATCTTGAACCTGTACCTACAAGAAAAATAGGTTTTTTTGTTTTGGAGGAGGGGTTTTCCTTAGTCAAACCCCAATTTAGGAATTAACCTTGAAATCAATAAAGTACAGAATGCTAGCAAGTAGTAGAATTGAATCTAACAATGAAGCTATGAAAATAGGTATTTAATTGAAATCCAAATGTATGCAAGTATGTAAGTATGAAAGCATGAACTCAATACGAACCATAAACCTCCATGATTGTATGCTTGAAATCCACTTTGAAGAGATGATGAAAGAGTCTTGAAGATTCACAAAGGATCTTGAAGGAAGATCACACCACCATGATGGCTAGATCTAGGGTTTGAATGATGAATCTTGAATGTTTGCACCTAATCCCTTCAAAGGCTTGAAAGCTTGAATCCTTGATCTTCAATGGAGGACTTGAATGCTTGAGAGGAAGACTTGAACACACTGAGAGCTTGGAAATGGATGCTTGAACCTTTTTGCTTCTTGACAAATTCTTGATTAGAGCTTTTTTGCACTTAGAAGACTTAGGGGAAATGAGAGAGAAATGTTTCCTTTTATATGAAATTAGGGCACAGTCTTCTAAGGAGGCTGACATAGGATAATTAAATTCTAATTAGACCCATGCCCCTAAAAAAGGACCCATATTAAATATAATTTAGGATTCAATGCTTTGGAACCTGAAACAGTTGATGCGGAAGCGGGAAAATTGAATTTTTGATGAGCCCCGACAGCCGACAAATTTCTTGATTTGAAAGGGGGACCTAGGTTAGGGTCAAGTTCAACCCTGACCTAGGGGGCCAGAACCCCTAGAAAATATGCCAGGTGGGGTAGGAGGTGCCCGAAGAGGCCCAATCAGGGTCCTGAACCAGCACAGGAGCATGAGATGATGCAGAAACAGGATGATTATATGGTAGAGGTAAAAAATGTCCCCTAAGGAGCACTAAACACTCTTAACATGGAAGTGCTTCCATTTTAAGATGATACACAAGATTAAAGGCATGGATCTCAAGCGAGGTCTCATAGAAGATGGTGCCATCAAGCACTACAAAGAATCCCAGCCTGACAAACACAATAATGATCAATCATGATACTGGAACAAGAACAAGAACACAGTAACTAATGGAGCCACTGACACCAAACATGTTCAGGTTGTGGTAGTCGGTCCCAATGCACCTACCCAAACTTATCAGCAAGCACCTCTAGTGTACCCTCAACCTTGTCCCATGCATCAATAGCCCATTCCCGCATATCCCCAACTGACTTACCAAAAAAACATGCGCACTCAAGGTGAAACTATCTATCCCCCTCCAGGGGCATCATATCAACCCAATTACCAAGGTCCTATGAACCAAACAAATGCTATATCTGTCCCACATGGACAACAAAGGCCTCGCGCTTTGAATGCGCCACAATGCACGTTTACCCCTTTGGGTGAACCCATAGATGTCATCTTCTGCAGAATGGTCCAAGCTAACCAAGTCACGTATCCAAAAACGTAGCCATTTGATGACTCAACACCTAAGCATGCCTGGTATAAAGACAACAAGTACTGTGAGTACCACTATGTTAAGGGACACACCACTATCAAATGCATGAAGCTAAAACACTACATTTAGGAACTCATTGATCGCAAAGAGATCAAAGTGGATTCTCCTGCCCAACCATCACCAAACACGGGCCTTAAAATCTATCAAAATGCATTTCCTGAACACACCTCAGGTAAAGGCCCAGGCAATCCTACTCAATCCTTCGATCAGGGGAAGGGTAAGCAAGGTGAAAATATCAACAGAAAAGATTATACAAATGCATATATCAACTATGATAATCTAATTGGTTGTGTGTCCCAATTCTAGTCCTTAATCCATGTCAGCCATGTCAAGGGTGTTGATAACCAATGCGCAGTCACCACTCGTCGAGGCCAAATAATAGTTGCAGGTGTGAGTACCATTCCATCTGCTGGTACCCAGTAAAACATTTTGGAACACCTAGGGAATACTACTGCCCAAATTTCCATCCTGGGTATCCTCCACACCTCACCTACCTATCAAGAGATCCTTAATAAAGCCCTACAAGAATCTCATGTTCCCAGTGACATTAACCTCACCAAATTCCAGAACCTTGTCGGCCACTTATATGCATCTTGTGGGGTCTCCTTTAAACTAACAAACATACCCTCAGAAGAACTCGATCATGATCTTCCACTCTGTATTTCTATCATGGTTAAAGATTTTTCCATCAAACGAGTCATGATAGATAATGGTTCGACCCTGAATTTGTGTACTCTAAAATTCATAAAATAGTTGGGTTGCACTGAAGCTGATATAACAAATGATGTCATCATAATCAAAGCATATGACAATCTAGAACACATTTCTGAAGGCACCATATCATTACCCATCCAAGTGGGCCCTGTTATCTAGGATACACTATGTCATGTTGTTGATCTTGACCTTCCCTTCAACATCCTCCTTGGATGCCCATAGATTCATTCTATGCAATCCATCCCCTCCACCTACCATTAATGCATCAAATTCCCATATAACAACACTGAGATCACCATTCGCACAGATCCCAAGCCCTTCACATACTGCAATGCGTTGGAAACCTCCTTTCCACATTCCAATCACTATCTTGGGATCAACATTGGCACCTCTATCGCCAGTTCATCTTGAACCCATTCAGACCCAGAAACAATCCTCTCTTCCACCCTTTCCACAGTCAAGATCAACAACAAAGGTTGTGGCGAATACAATTTATCTTATGCTTTCACAGTTGGAGCACTGTCAGTTGATCCACACACTCAAGGCCGCCAACCTAATCCAAGCAAGACAGAGCCGAAGACAACCAAGCTGCTACAATTTGGTCCTACCACTTTTATTTCAAATGGTACTTTGAATAGCCAGGAAATAAAACCAAACATCAACCAATGGATATATAAGGATCCACCACCCAAGGACACAAGTTGCCTCAATTAATTCAAAGGTAAATACCCTTCAACTCATAAGCTGGTGACAGAAAAATGGAACTACCAAGGAGGTGGCCTCGGTTATGAAGAGAAAGGAATGGAAGATCCTATTATACCTACTTGACAAGAGAATCACCTAGGCCTTGGCATGGATTCTAACATGAATGGGGGCACCAACAAGAACATCTACGCCTCTTATCCTTCCCTGGGCAAAATCGCTGACATCAAAGATATCCCAGAAGAGAGTTGGGAGAGCCTATGATGATGTCTTTGACGATGAAACCTTCCTAGGCAATTTTGTCCTATGCTAACTCTCTATTCTCTTTGTTGACCTTCCTCTCCACCATCCTGAACTCATAGACTGGGACCAACCAAGTGTCATACACATTGACGAGTTCCAAAGTGAGGACGCGCTCCTCAGATTCGTGGGAGCAATTGAATAGAGCAATGACTGGGGCAAGATTCAACACATGTCTACAAGCTGGATCCAAAAGCACACTTCAGGGAAGAGGAGAACTTCAGCCACAAAAATGAAGAAGAAAACAAAAATAAAAAGAGAAAAATCAATCCCCTAGCGAAAACCCCTCTGGGGTGCTATCTAATCACAAAAAGTAAAAACAAAGGGCGTATCCGCTGGCAAAAACCTCCCTGAGGTGCCAGAGGATGAAGACTCTCCTCTTCCTCTAATCCATGATTACAGGCCTGAACAGTCATCGATTCTCATCGAAGAAACAAAGCCTGTCAACCTAGGCACTAAAGAGAATCCCGCCATCACATACATAGCAATATCTCTAATTGAAGAAGAAGAAGAAAGTGATCTTGTCACTTTATTGAAAGAATCCATCAATAAGTTCGCATGGTCTTACTCCCACATGCTAGGATTAGACCCCAACTTGGTGGTTCACCATCTTGTAGTGGACCCAAACATCAAACCTATCAAACAAAAGCTCAGAAAGATGCACCCTAAAGTGGCACTACTTGTCAAAGCAGAGCTAGAGAAGTTACTCCAAGCCAAGATCATCCGTGCCATTGACTACTCTGACTGGACTTCTAACATGGTGCCAGTGTCTAAACCTGATAAATCAATTAGGATATGTACAGACTTTCAAGATATCAATAAGGCATGTCCCAAGGATGATTTCCCCCTACCAAACATAGACATGATAGTAGATCTCACAACAGGACATGAGATGTTGTCACTCATGGACGGCTTTTCTGGATATAATCAGATCCATATTGCAGAAGAAGATTAGCACAAGACAACATTCACAACCCCTTGGGGCACCTTCTGCTATAATATGATGCCATTTGGCTTGAAGAACGCTAGGGAAACCTATCAGAGGGCCATGACTGTCATTTTTCATGACACGATTCACAAGATTCTTGAAGACTATGTAGATGATATCTTCGCAAAATCAATAAAAAGGAAAGATCACCTAGACATTTTGGAATGCATCTTTGATAGGATTGGACACTATTTCCTAATGGTCAACCCTAAGAAATGTGTCTTTGGGGTCACATCAGGCAAACTCCTTGGGTTCATTGTATCCAGACGAGGCATTAAAATAGATCCAAAGTGGGTACAAGCTATCATAGAAATTCGTCCACCAAAGACAATCTGACAACTGCGCAACCTCCAAGGAAAGCTACAATCTATGCGTCATTTTATCTCTTAGTTATTAGACAAGTGCCAACCGTTCACTCATCTCCTACAAAAAGATAACACTTTCAAATGGGATCCTCAATGTCATAAGAGTTTTGACAAGATCAAAGAATACTTGGCTAATCCACCCATCTTGGTACCACCTGTACCTGGCTGAATACTCATCCTATATATTTCTGCTACTACAATAGCACTGGGGGCACTTCTTGCTTAGTTGGATGATGAAGGAAAAGAAAGAGCTATTTATTACATCAGTCAGACCTTAGTGGGTTATGAGCTCAATTATTTACCTATGGAAAAAGCATGTCTGGCAGTGGTCTTCGCCACTCAAAAACTTCGCCACTATATGCTTAGTCATATAACCAAGCTCATTTGAAAAGTGGATCCTCTCAAGTACCTACTCTCCAAGACTACTCTCACAGGACGAATGGAAAAATGGGTTATGTTGTTAAGCAAGTTTGATATTCAATATGTAGACAGAAAATCCATTCAAGGGCAAGTCATCGTCAATCAGCTAGCAGAAGTCCTGTTGGTGGATGCCTATCCCCTAATAATATAATTTTGAGATGATAATTTATGCATGATAGAAGAGAAACCTACTTGGAAATTCTACTTTGATGGGTCCTACAGAGCTCATGGTGCAGGGGCAGGAATACTTATCGTCACACCTCAAGGTGACTACATCCCTATGTCATTCAAATTGGGATTTCCCTACACGAAAAACATTGCAGAATATGAGGCACTAATCGCAGGGCTTTGCATGGCTATAGAATGGAACATCACAGATATACATGTCTTTGGTGATTCCCAACTCATCATCAAACAGGTTCTAGATGAGTATGAAACCAAAGACGACAAATTGATGCCATATAAGCAGATGGTTGACAAGATGAAAGAGCATTTCCTCCCCTTGCAGATAACACAAGTACCACACTTGCAGAACAAGGCTGCTAATACAATGGCCACAATTGGTTCCCTTTTAGAGATTCCTCACGAGTCTATGCAATACAAATTCTTAGTTGAGTAACTTCATGCTCCCACTTATGAGAACGATGAATCAAATCATGTATGTGTCTTGGTTGGTCCCCAGTCCCTGTGGTACCATGATATCCAGGCTTACCTATAAAATGGTATCATATCCCCTCATCTCACTACAACCCAATGCCAAAACTTTATTTGCAGAGATTCCCGCTACACCCTCGTAGCCAACACCCTTTATCATCGAGGCTATCACAACGTGCTCTCTAGATGTCTAGATGAAAACAAAGTTGCCTAGGCTCTACAAGAGGTACATGCTATAATCTATGGTGCCCACATGAGTGGCATGGTCCTAGCCAAGAAACTTCTATGTACAAGGTACTATTGGTTTAGAATGGAACATGATGCTTGTGAGTTCATCAAGAAGTGTCTACCTTTCCAACAACATGCTAATCTGATCCATGCTCCTGCATAGGACCTTAGACCTATTGCGCCTCCTTAGCCCTTCTCTTTTTGGGGTTTTAACCTTGCTTCATGTTGGTAAGATTACTCTCCTTTCTTCTGAAGGCCACAAATACATAACCACATCAACGAAGTACTTTACAAAGTGGGTTGAGGCAATTTTTCTCACCCTCACTATAGGTGTCCAGATCTCCAAATTCATCCTCTACCACATTGTCTGTCGCTTCGGCATACCCTCCACTATCTTCACAGATCACAAAACACCATTTGAAAATGAACACGTCAGTGATATATGTGCTTGAAACCATATCCATCACCGTTTCTCCAGTCCATATTTCCCTCAAGGTAATGACCAAGCTGAGGAAACTAATAAAACCCTCCTCAAAATCCTCAAGAAAGTTGTCAATGATACTGGTTGTGTCTGGCATCTCTAGATCAACCCCGCCCTCTGGGCATATCGCACTTCCTACCATACTCCTATAGGAAACACTCAATATTCCCTAGTCTATGGTGCTAAAGCTGTCTTACCACTTGAGGTCAAACTACCATCCCTCCGAGTATCACTGAGAGGCCTAGTTGATGATGAAGATTACCGAGTAGCATGACTCACACAGCTTGATCTAGTAGATGAAAAGCTCCAACAAGCCTATGATCACCTAATTGTCTATCAAAATAGACTCAAGCGGAACTATAACAAGAAGGTCCACCCATGCCAGTTCTAGGTGGGGGACCTTGTCCTAAAGGAAAATCAAAAAGTGGGTACTGATTGAGAAAAGAAAGGTAAGTTTGAAGTCACCTGGCAAGGTCCCTATGTTGTCACTGCATGCTTCGGTTCTAGGGATATCAACTCTCCACTCCTGAAGGAGAACCATTAAATGATCCTATCAACATCATTCATCTCAGGCACTTCTATGCCTAACGGTTGGTTGTTCATTCCAGTTATCTGAGAAAATCCATAGAAAGTATAAAAGTCCTGAAGAAAGCACAAAAATAATGTGAAAAGAATACTAAAAAATCTCAAAAAAGAAGAAAAGAAGCTGAAAAAATGGTTGTCCCGGTGAAAACCTGGCAAACAAGTGCTTGGACAACATCAAAAACATCAAGAAAATCAAAAAAAAAAAAAAAAAGAGGAATAAGAGAAAAGAGAAAAAAAAATTCCAATGGTGAAAACTTGGCAATCAGGCGCCTTGGACAAGTATGGGTGATGAAAACCTGGCAACAGGCGTCACACATAGTGGACAATTTTATTATCTATCAAAATCTCACTCCCCTCCATCGCTATCATCACATCTCCATGAACCTCAGCATTTCCCGTATTCCCTGGGTGTTCCAACATTATCGCACGCATAAAAAAACAAGATCCAATCAAGTCTAGGCAGCAAATTTTGTACATAAATCACTTGTAATTAATCATTCGGTTTGGTCCTTGTCTATTTGTGACGTGTCCAATCTTCTCGCCATCGCACTAACATCCTGAGTTGTCATCATGCTAACATTCCCTGCCTGGTCCTTCATAGTTCTCCTGGCTAGTTCATTAGTTGATTGTGACACACGCCAAAAATATGGGTCCCATCTCATCCATTGCATCTGTCACATCCATTACATCTGTGTTTTTCTTCATGTTATTTAGGTTGATTATTGCATTAGGTTCATCATTAGATTGCATTGATCATCATTCAATTGCATTAAGTTCATCATTTAATTGCATAGTTAAAATCATTTCAGGATCTTGCATAATTAATTCATCTTAGATTCATTTTTATAATATTGCATTGTCAACCCATCATTTAGATTGATTTTACATCTTGCATTGTTAAATCATTTCGATCCATTTTAGTCTTACATTGTTAAGATTCATTTAGATTCATTATGTACCTTAGATTCATCTTGCATCCATATTCATATTCATTAAACATCAACATATACATTGAATACATCATAAAATCACATCACATCCTGCATCCACACACGTCAGTACATCATATAAGCATCATCCACCCTGCATCATTCATACATCATATATACATAAGCATAAAACCATCCTGCATACACAATTTGTCATACATATGCGTCACATCCTACAAACATCAATGTCAGTAATCATATAAGCATATCATCATATAGATCAAGGCATAGAATCACATCAAATCATAGAGTCATCATCGATCATCATCATATATATAACAAATATCCATAAATATAATGTATGTCATCAATAAAATACATAAGCCATGCACTGAGGTGCTGATATACATGTACATCTCAAAATGAAAAAATGTGTCACATAATCCTCTGATGAATCATGCAGGTGGCTATGATGATCCACCTCCCTGCCCTGGTGGTGGCATCCCCACAGATCCCTGAGACTACGATGCCCTCCCTATACTCTATGACTGTGAACTCTTAGTGAATACCTATCTCTGGGCCTCAGGGACTAAGTCATAATATAACGCTCGATAATGAGCTGCCTCTCTGCCTACCCTGGTTGCATCCCTGTGGGCAAAAAAAGCCTCTGCCACTACCTGTCACATACCACCTGCACTGGTTGGTTGCCTAGCGATATCTCACTTAGTCTTATAAGTCTCGACCCGCATCTATGTTGCATCCCTCTCTGAGGTCAGTGCTATGATCTACTTCGTGGCTTGATCCATCTGCTCAATCAAAGCAACCAACTGACCTGTAAGTGTACCTATCTTAGTCAGTAGCTCAGCCGCATCTTGAGTCAGGTCCACCATCAAGAACTCCCCTAAGTAAGCCCTTCCCTATAGGCTATCGAGTGAACCCTCTTCCCTATCTTCCCATGCTGTCTCTATAGCTAATAGCCCCTGTACCCAGGTCATCTCAGTCTGCAAGCTGGCCTTTGATACCTCTGTCATCCCCAGCAACCCCCATAGTCTCGCGCACTTAGTCTGTAAACTGTCTTGCTCTGCAATGACAATATCATGTGTATCCTGTACAACGTATCCTGCTAGTGGCCACTGTGGTACCTATATCTGTGCTAGTACCTGAGGTGCCTGTACCTATCCCTGCACTGGCACTTGAGGTGCCTGGTCCTGTACATCCCTTGGTGGCCCCTGTGGCCTCTGATCCTGTCCTCCCTCTACCTGTGCCTCTATCCGAGGACGAACCCGTCTCTGTTGTGGCCTCCTCCTCTACCCTGTTGCTAAGGTCTCAAGGGCATCTCCTACAACTATCCTATCATCCACCTCCATGTCTTCTGTCAGCTTCTTGTGGGCTGCTACTTGCACTGGATCTGTGAGCCGTAAGGGTGTGTGCGCGGCCTACCATGTTGCATACTCTGCATTCATACCTACATCAATGACATCTGGCCTAGCCAAGAAGTCTATCCTCGCCATGGTCCTCCAGGCTATCCTCATTGTGAGAGCGTCAGTGTATCTCCCCCACACACCCACCTCCCTGGTGACCTGAGGATATAAATCATCCTCTGCCACCACCCACTGCTATAGTCTGAATTGTCTCATGACCCTAGATGGTATATATCTCTCTATCTGGTGGATGGTCCTCCCCAGTCAAAAATAATAAGTTTGTACATAAGAAAGGTATAGGAAATCCTCAAAGCCATCCTCCACTCTCGCCTCCCAATCCATAGCTCCCCATGGCTCGCAGAGTCTGTATGGAGTCTAGTAGAAAACTTGGATCTCGTCTAATAGCCATCGCCAGTATCCAGTCTGACCAACATAGGTATATGATCTCAATGGAAACCTGTACCTACATGCATATGGCTCTCTCAGCTACCGAGCCTCTTGAACTCTCATTGGTCAGAACACTGTGATGTGCTCCCATGCCCATACTAACAACAAACTAACTCCAGTGCCCATGTTGCGCACCCTATAGTACGCAGCCATGTGTAGATCATGGTATAATTGTCCCAGGATGACATACCCCCAGCAGTAGGTCATCCCCTCCTTGAGCATCCCTACTAGTACCCGAGACCACCCCATACCAAAACCATGACCAACCAAATCTGCTAGCATCCGACCACCAATCAGTCCTGCCAAGAATAGGGCTATCTACCTCAGTCTCCTGTCAACTGCTGGCTGCCAGGGCATCCAGGTCCTATATGCTGGGATCCTCCTCATAGGCCTCCTAAATGCGATCTCCATGTAGTGGTCGCTATCCTCTAGCCTGTACTGTGGTACTGATCCTCAGATCGGTATCCATAGAATCCACCACACATCCTCGAGAGTGATAGTGGCCTCTCCAGTCGACATATGAAATGTGGTAGTATCACTATGCCACTGCTCGATCAAAGTGGTCATCATCCCATTATGTGCCTGTAGCCTAGGAAAATGGGGCACATAATACAACCCAACCACTACTAGCAATCCCTAGTCTGCCTCTGTAAGCTGGGCCTCCAACTCCATGGTCGACGGCCAATGCTCTCGAGATCCTAATGGTGGGAACTGCTCCTGCGAAATTCAAAATCCACCATGTCAGCCCATATTTCTTCTATTCCTAGCCTAACCCCTCCCAAAATGGGCCATCTTGTCCCTATTTCCTTTGTTGAACCATCCCTGGCCCCCGTCGGGTCCCTCTATTTCCCTTCCCCTCGACGTATGCCCCTTTAGGCGCAGACGTCGGTTCAGCTAGAAATGTTGGTTCTTACACTGATGTCTCCGCCTATTTCCCCTAGACTGCCATCTTCAAAGATGCAAATTTGGGTCTGACATCTTCGAAGACGTCGGTTCGGCAGCGGCGTCTTCAAAGACGCAAGTTTGGGGATCAGGTTTGCGAAGATGTCTATCCGGGGATCGACATCTTTACAGACATCGGTTCAGGAACCGACGTCTCCGGTCTGAAACCTAATCTACATGCATCAAATTCCCCCTGACCCACCCAAAAAACATTAAAAACTTTGACAAAAGTAAATGCAAGGTAAACGTTGAGTCACTCACCAGTAATGGTCGCTCCGTGAGTCTCCCATGTGTACAAACGTGCTCTCCCAACTGCCCCAGCATCCTCTTGTCAGCCATGTTTTCTCTCCAGAGATCTCGTTTCACCTAATCACTATTCACAAATGACCTTCTTTAAGCCCCCCAGCCCCTCTTATAGCCCCCCATTTCCCTGAAAATTTTCTCCACCCATTTTCTTCTCCCGATTGTATATTTTTTTATTATTAGTCCTATTGTACAGCCTAAATGCGTAAAAAATTCTAAAAAACATTTAAAAATTGCAAAAATCCAAAAAAAATTCAAAACTTCCAAAAAATTCAAACAAAATCAAATATTCTCAAAAATATTGCAATAAACCCTTGTTTCTTCCCACATCGCTCAGTTTTTCGATTTTCAGTGATGTTTTAACTCTTGCGACTGTGATCATGTTTTTCAACAAATTAGTTTTGTGACCAATTATCCTTGCTCCTCATTTTGTTCACATCTTTTGCCAGTGAATTCTCTTAATCACATCAAATCTAATATTTGCTTGTCAAGATGCATCCTTCCGGCATCGGCTTATCTAATCTTTCATCACACCAATCCCATTCATGACAAGAACTATGGACTGAATGATTGCTTGGTCATGAGGCCTTCTTTATCAATTTTATCTTTTTTTATCAGTTTAAACCTACTCACCACTACCTCGATCTGCTATATCTTGGTGCATTGTGACTGGTGGCTACTGATACATGCATCTTTTGCAGTGTGCTTTTGTTTGAGCATCTAGTCCATGCAAAGGAATTCTATCATCTATGTTTTCTAACACCTGATGCATACCTCCTCTTGCAATATCAAAATCAGATGTGCTCTCCATATTTTTCACACAAATGGATCCCCAAAGCTCGTTAGCTGCATTTAATTTCATCCTTGCATTTGCATTCTTAGTTGCATTTTAGAAGGCTTATATTTATTCCCTCCTATCTCTTCCTCCTGCCCGTTGCGTCCTTTTTTGAGAAAATCCCACAATGTTGTATTTGTTGTGTTCTTTTCTCAAGGGGGCACAAACCTATATCATCATTGCTTTGGCACGACTCCTAGAAACCCTCTTCCTTTGGGGCAACTTATTTTCTTGTCTTTGACGTAACTTCACTTGCGACGCCACATCAAAGAGGGGCAAAATGTAGACGTCCAAAAATATTAATATTATTATTCTCTCTTATTCCTCTAACTATTTAATTTAATCAATTAAATAGTTTCATAGTTGGTATTTATCAATGGTTTAAATACTATCCTAATGTATTTTATTTAAATACATTTGCCTCACAAAATCCCCTTTTTAATAGTTTTCATAGTTGGTATTTATCAATGGTTTAAATACTATCCTAATGTATTTTATTTAAATACATTTGCCTCAAAAAATCCCCTTTTTAAAATTCCTCCATATTCCTAATTCTTCTAAACTATGATTTATTCAAATCTAATTTGAATTATAATCTAAACCCTAGCTAGGAACCTATTAATCTAATCTAGAGACCTACCCTAAGCCTACCCTATTCCTACTCTACTCCCATCACCTCACTTCCTAAGCATATTTCTCTGCCTAACTGTCGTCTAATCATACTTAAAGAGTGATTCCTAACCTTTTTAAGGCTAATGGAATGCTCACCCACATGTGAGAATTCTCTCCAAAATGGGCACCCATTCCTTTTTAAGGCTATTTACTCTTTTGTCCCCCACTTGGAATTCTTGAGCCACTCAATATTTATTGCTATATTTGACTCAAAATTAGCCATCCCTTCAAGCCTATGTGTCCCTTATGTGGCTCTTATGTGGATTCCACATAGATTCCACCTCATCCAAGCTCTCCTCTCCTCTCCCACAAATCTATAAATATAGGCCTTCTTCTCTTCAATTTTCATCTCTCATTGTGCATTGTTATTATGCTAGAATTGCTTTAGATTTTCATTGCTAGTTTCATTTTTTTGTGCTTAAATCACTTAGAAATCGCATTCTAGGATCAATTTGGTAAATGAATCATAAGTTTCTTTCTTGTATTTGCATTTCATTATCATAGTAGCATAATCATTTGAAAATTTTGAGACTAGTTCCTCATACTAGCTCTTGAATCTCTTCTTTTGCTCCCAATCTTGCATTCATAGTTGCATTTTGCATTGGGGGTCCACTTCATTTGTGTGTTTGAGAGAGCACACCCACATCCAATCCAAAAAGAGAAAATCAAACAAGCCTCATGGGTTCAACTTGTTTTAGCTCTATCCGATGATATGAGGATACTTTGTTTTGTCTTGCTTGCATTTATCTCACTTGGATTTTAGATGCTAACCCTCTAATGATTTCTTGTTTGTGAGTGATTTCAGGTTGACATTTTCCTCATACTACAAATAGGGATGTGAACTATATAATTAAATTGTTGAATTTAATCACATAGTAGAGGAATTATGGTGTTGATTAATTAAATAGCTTGTATTTAATGAATAATGCTTCTTGACCATGTTTAGGTATATACATAAAACATAACTGAAGCTTTACATAACAAAAGGAAGTGTATAAAAGTGTAGGTCTAAAAACATGTATCATTATAGAAAGCGGTCTTGTACATAATAGCATCCATTTTGGATGAGTTAAAGTTACAATAGTGTCCTATGTTTTTTTCGGGTCCTCAAAAAGCGTAGCAATCAAATGTATGGAAACACATAAAAAAGGTTGTATTTGTAATTATAAATCTTCTAAGTTTCTTCTTCTTGATTAGCAAGTGTGTGTAGAAACTGATGAAATATCATATTCAACTCCAAGATCCAGCTGCATGCAAAAACCTGTCACAAGGAATGAAGCGAAAGAAGGAAAAAGCAAAACTCAGATGTTACTCCAAAAGGTGAGAGAAAAAATATTATCTGAATTAATGAAAAAACAATTACAAAGTTCAACCTTAAAAAGGTGAATGAAACCCTAAAAGGAAAATACTAGGTTGCACATTATTAATTAAGAATTAATTAATAATGCACCTAAGAGACGCTTAAGCAACTAGAGTAAAAGGAAATAATACTCTAACACCCCCCCTTAAGCTAAACGCAGGGAGAAAGCAGACCTAGCAAGACTAAGAAAGCAAGAAATGGGTCCCGGCAACAAGGCCTGATCAGGTACCCAGTACAAGGAAATCTCTGTAAACTGGAGACAAAGGAGAAAACCCAGTGGGAAAAACCCCTCTCCAAAAAGAGATATAAAAGCAAGCGAAGACAAAAAGAAAGACTTCAAGAGACTCTCTCAAAGCCAGTAGTACAATGCGTGCTGCTAACCCCCCCGTGAGAGAGGGTCGAGGCTCCAAAGCCCCCCCAGAATGAAAGAACCCCTGGAGCAAAG
>MU225857.1:1979913-1992773 GCA_018584345.1 Thuja plicata | reverse complement strand
AAAAATTAGATTCCATTGGCGATAATGTGTAAGAAAAGTATAAAATTAAATATCGCGTGGGGCGATGGGCCCGGGCATTGGACCGAATATTAATAATGGCCAGGCGATAGGGTGAAACGAATATATGTAAAACAATCGCCAATTCCCCGCTCGCCGACATGCGACATTCGCCAATTGGCGAATAATCGCCACTAAAGTTATCGCTGGTTTGATCTAGGCCGTTGATGGTGACTTCCACACTAGGGCTGACCGTTATAACATATATTTGAATTTTTAAATATTTTCCAATCGGGTTTTGAAGTGGTGGCTCTGTGCTTCATGCTGTAGGGGGTAGATGGATAAATCTGATCCTCTGGTTTGCATTTATGTAGTGTGGGGTGCCGAAGGGTGGAAATTTGATGGCTTAGAATGCATTTATGTTGAGAAGTGATGGTTTGGGGTTTCTGATCAGATTTGCAAATCTTTTATAACCCTAGGGGACTATTTTCCAACATCCTGAGGTGATTGACAACTACGAATCAGATTATACATAGAAGGGAGTGAAGAAAAAGTTTCTACTTGGTGAAGGTAGAGGAGTTTGGTGGTTGTAATGAGTTATTGCTTTTAGTGTCTTGTAGTATCTTGGTTGTTGGCTCTTGACCTAAATGATTCGAGGCTTATTGCAATCCTTATTCTATAAAACGATTTCCAAGATCATTTAGAAAGGGCTGGAAAATTGGGAAGTGTAGAAAAACATTGAGTGATCAAGTTGCATACTTGTTTCCAGTTAGGGATATAACATATTTGTATCTAGACAGTGTCAATATAGAATAGAAAGTTTCAGGGCTTTTGCATTTATTGAAGTGGTGTATATTTTGAATCAGATTGATACATGAACATGATTCTTCATACTTAATACAAATATTCCATATTCAAGTCTCTCCTTTGTGCCTATTTCTTGAGTTGTGAATTTTATGATTCATTACATAGAGTTTGTCTATGTGTATGTTGTTATTCCTTAGTTTTGATCTAGGATCAAATTAGATATTGCTCTAGATAAGACATAGATTCATTTAGTCTGCACACAGATTTTATAAGAAGTGTTTGGTCTGGGTTAGTTGTATTTATGACTTTGAATCTTTGACAATAGTTGGTTTCTGTGTTCTGCATCTGCATTAGCGATATTGCCCAATGGATAAAGCACCGATCAAGAATTAGTACCTTCTATAGTGATACATGCATGATTGGGTTTGGCTATATTCGGCAAAATTTAAAAACAAAGTCATTTCAGAATCCTTTTGAGTTTTGTGGTTGAGTGTTGTATGTTTTTCATGGTAATTGAGAGTCAATGAATGAATGGTTATCATTTAGTACTTTCTTATCATTTCCTGTTGTTTAAATCCAGAGAGAATTGTAAAGTATTGTATATTAAGCTGGATTAGGTGTACTCGCTTTGGTCTTGCAAAACCAAAAGTGTAGAGGGTAGTCTTGTCCCTATAGTTGGTCCAGTTACCTTAGATTTCCCTATTTTTAGAACTAACCATTCTTCAAAATCCATCTAAAGGTATATTGGTAGCTTATAAAGTGTAAAACATTTTAAAACACCAACAAGTCTTACCATAAATGTTGTTGAATATTCTATTTCACTTTGTAGTTCACTTTGAATGTTTTCAAACTCAACTGTTCTTCAATATCACTTTGAATTATACGAAGCATTTCTGAAATGAGTGTAGTAAAATCAGGGAATAGTGATAATGCAACAACATTGACCACCCGACTACTATCCTTCTTTTATCCCTTATAATGTCAAAACCTTGCATTCAATAAGATTTTATGTATGATAGGCACTATAAAATGCCAAAAGCTTATTCATAGTCATATTGGTCTCTTTATTCTAGTGCTGCATTTGGTTAGGACTATGTATTTTATGGAGGTGGTTTATCTTCCGTTCCGATAAGAAACCCTAGAGAGGCTTCGCAATTTCGCAACACAGCATGAATGCCGAGGTTTTTTTGAGTAAATTTTAACAGAGCTATTGTCTTACATTATGAGTCTGAACCATTCTTTTATCGTGACTGTTAACATGTCATGCAGAACTGTAGCCGTTAATGATCAGAGGGACGATGCAAATCTTTAAATACTGGAGAAAACATACCACGAGAACAATGAACAAAATCATCAGCAATCGCTCTTACATCAGCAGAGGCTTGGTTACTGATCAAGGCCTGCCCGATTCAAATGCAAGCGAAAACGAGGAATTTATTAACTATACTTGTCAAACAATAAAAGAAAGCAACAACTGGGAAACCCAACTTGATTACAAGAGAACTGGTTTCGATTTTGATCCATTTTATGCAGTGCAGGTCATGCTACGTCTCAAGAATCCCCCGAAAGCTTTGGGTTTGTTCATTTGGGCAGGAAAACAGAAAGATTTTTGTTACACAGCCCAAACATATTCCACAATCATTCATATCCTAACAAAGGGTAAGATGTTCATTAAAGCTGAAGCCTTGATGCAGGAGTTCATTGCATTTGCTGAAAAACATGAAGTGGATCCTCATACCCAAGTATTTAATGCCCTCAACAGCGCTGTAAAGAGCCTTGGCCATGATTCTTCTTGTCAAGTCTTTGATTTGTTGGTCACTGCTTATACTCATATGGGTAACGTCCTGGAGGCCTTAGAGACAATTTATAGGATGGAGCGGAGTAGAAGATTCAGGCGCATGTCTATGCCAATGGTTCGTGCCTGTAACATCCTTCTGAGCACATTGGTGAAAATGGAGAGAATAGATTCTGTTTGGATTGTGTATGGAGACATGACTTCTAGTGGTCTTCTTCGTCCCAATATTTATATATACAACACTCTCATCAATGCCTGCTGCAAGGAAGGTAAGCTGCAGAAAGCCTTTAAATTGTTTGACGAAATGAAGAATAATAAAATTGTTCCCACAGTTGTTACTTACACCATTCTGATATGTGTTCTATGTAAGGGAGACAAGCTACATCAAGCAAACGATCTGTTTAACACAATGCAGGACCTTGGGTTGGTTCCTAACTTGTATACATATAATGCCATGAACGATGGGTATTGCAAAAACGGGCTTATGCAGGAGGCGTTTAGGTTGTATGGGGATATGATCCAGAATGGAATTAAGCCCAATGTTGTCACTTACTGTACGTTAATTGATGGGCATTGCAAGGAAGGAAATGTGGACAAAGGAAACAAACTGTTTGTTGAAATGAATCAAAGAGGAATAAAGCCTAACACTGTTACTTACAATAGCCTGATTAATGGGAACTGCAAACAGGGAAATATGAAGGCAGCATCTATACTACATTTCCAGATGTGTGAGATGGGCTTTGTCCCCGACGTTTTTACTTACACTACACTCATACAAGGTTTTTGCATGGGACACAGGATGGAAGACGCAGTAAATTTGCTTGCTGAGATGCATGAGAAGGGCGTGTTTCCAAATTGCATCACATACAATATTTTGATTGATGGGTTCTGCAGAATGGGAGAACTCGACAAAGCTTTGGCACTTTGTGTGCAAATGGTGGAAAATGGAATGGTGCCCAATGTTGTCACTTTTTCCATATTGATTGATGGATACTGCAAGAAAGGCAAGATGGAAAAGGCTTTGGGGTTGTACACTGAAATGGTGGTTAAAGGCGTTACACCTGATGTTGTTGCTTACACGGCACTGATTAATGGGTATTGTAAGAAGGGCAATATGCAAGAGGCTTTCAATTTTTATTATGAAATGGTGAGGAAGGACCTTATGCCTAATGCTTTTACCATAAGTGCTTTAATCAACGGTCTTTGCAAGGAAGGCAAAGTGAATGAAGCAATGAAACTTTTTAAGGAAAAGATAAGAACTGATTCACATGCTGTAAATGCAACTAAGGTCGATGCAATTAATGAACAGGAAAATAATTCTATTTGTAAGCCAAATATTTTTGTTTACACAAGTCTAATATATGGACAATGCAAAGATGGAAATATGCGAAAAGCTTTGGAGCTTCATGTTGAAATGACAGATCATGGTCTGAAGTCTGATGTTTTTACCTACACTATCCTTATATGGGGATACTGCAATAAATATGAAACTTGGAATGCTCTGAAGATGTATGGAAAAATGTTGAAAGTAGGCATTACACCCAATGCTGTGACGTATCGTGTTCTAGCCAATGGATTGCAAAAGAATGGAGAGTTGAAACTAGCTGAAAGTTTTTCAATGGAAAGCTTTGAGCATAAGTTTTCTAGCTAAAATATGTTAAATCATTGTGGGGATACTTATTCAGTCAAAACAAAAGTTTTGATTTAGCCGTGCTCCTCTTACCACTCGGGAACCTTGCACCATGTCTTACTGTTTTTATAATTTTCTCTACAAAATTCATACAGAGGTAACACATACTTGTTGGCTGAAGCTATTTTGTTAACTCAAGTGCATTTTCTGATTCTATTTTAATACACTCTGCATGTGGGGTTTCTTGGTTTTGGCAGCACCTCCAGGCTCCAAGTAGAAGCCTTGTCAATTATGTATTGCCTTAGTCAAGATTGATTTTGTCTGTATATCTGTCACACGCAGTGTGATTTTCACAAATTGAAATTAGCCTTCAGATTTGGGGCGCATATCTTCTGGTTCTGGATTATACAGATGGATTAAATGTGGCCATCATCTCTATGTTAAAAGCAAGGTGGTTGCATGATAGTCTCTGATTTTCATGGAAATCTTTTGCCATTGAATTGTGATCACATTTGGTCTTTTCCTGAATTGTGGTACTATTGTAAAATGACAGGAGATATTGCATTGATCAGATTACTACATCGAAAACTACAGTTGCATGCATATATGAGACTCTAAATGAGGTAAATGAATCTCTTTTGATGTTAAATCAGTTTTCTTTATTTCCAATATGTATAATTACTTTTCCATGGGGATGTTTCCCATGACTTCTGGGGCCATTTCCAATGCATAGGATATTTTGGGAATGTGGGGGCTTGGAGGGGGACCTCCTGACAGCATTCCTTTTTTCTGAACCTTGTGATAGCACGTCAATCTGAGCTTTGAATTATTTTTGTTTGCCTTAGTGGTTTTGGTCCTTTTCTTTTTGTATGGCTCTCTGTTATGGTTTCTAGGGCTTAGGGTTTTAGGTTTTATTTAATTTGTAGTTCATTTGCTAAACCTTTAGTCTGTTCTTTTTTGACGTAACTTTTTGACTTAAAAGGGTTTAGGGTCATTTTGTCGTTAAAAGGGGGCCGTGTTATTTCATTAGGTTTTATTATATTGCGGGTCAGCCTTTTTAATTTTTCACATGTCTTATCCCTTAAGTTTATTGTCCTCGTGGTCATTCCTTTAATGAATAACTTAAGAGTATTGTTGTTGTCCTAGGCGGGTCCCTGATCTCTTATGTCTAGAGTGTCGGTTCCAGGAATAGTCTAGGCGAATATTGTTGTGAGGTTTTCACACCATTGCCCCATTGCAAATAGGGATCCCCTCTTTTACTTTGGTGATAGGAGTAGTGGTCTTAGGTAGTCTTTGTTGGTGGCAATTTTCAAGTCCCTACGTCCGGCAAGTGAGGTTTGGGTGATTTCGGCCTGCTGGGAAGTCATGTCTGTCTGGGATATGGGCGAGAGCTAAGTTAAGTCTGCCATGGAGATGAAGTCGAAACCAGGTGATTTGTGATAAAGCGAGTTAAACCCTTTGAGAATCCTTTTGCCAGCTTCAGTTTGACCTTAGAAAGCCACGATAGATTGTGGGAGGTAACCCTGCTGACGGCCTGCTGAATCATGAAATTTGGCAAAGTTTTGAATTTTTCGAAAACCCCCAAAATCTAGAATCTGCATCTTAACTCCTATGAAGCTGGAACCATCTCAAACATTCTGAAAGTATTTATTCAAATATAACTTAAAGTATAAGTTTGATTAATAAATCAGACTTACACTTAAATGTTATATTTGTATAAATCCTCTCGCCCCTGAACTGAAAATGGCTAAGTACAAACTACCTTGTCCCATGCAAGGGCGGATTACGACCTCGGATAGGACAGATTTTGTCCCATAGCCATCAAATTTCCGCTGTGGAATCAATCAGTTTACTTGTTCAGGGTGGAGGTGGGAAGGGTTGACAATGATCAAACGATGAATAATCAGCATAGGAAACTAAACTTGGCATGGCGGAAATTCACCTTCTATGGGACACGGAATTGTCCTATGCATGGGACATTTCCGCTCCCATCATTGTCAAATTCTCGCCCCCTTTGTTCAAGTATGGAATGATGGATTGCAACCAAGAAAGTAGGAATGATCGATAGGGGGTGATAAGAAAGTTTTTTTGACCAAGGAGTAGGTGTTTGAAGGAAGAGCAAAGAGCGAAGTAAGCTTGTCCTATACCTGGTCGGAATCCGACCAGGGATAGGACACAATTTGTCCTATGAACCTATGCTCCACGGGGACGCATCCCCTATGTTTTTTGGCCTGTTCCTGTATCGGGGATGGTTTTTTGCCGTCCCCCAAGCTGTTCCCAAACAGGCCGAGTCGGGGACGACGATTAAGCAATTTTTTTTTCCTTTGACTGCGGGGGCCCCATGTGGCTTCTAACTTATAATAAAATAATCTAAACCCTATTTTGACCATTAAAACACTAAAAGTGTAAGTCTTCTTCTCATTTGTAATTTTATCAAAGTTGCTAAGAGGAAGAGGAAAACATAGAGCAGCAACAACAGTGAGGAAAGATTGCATTTTGGAGTTGCAAGAGGAGGTTTTGCCTTCATATCTTCTTCATTCCAGGTATGTATTTCATTTTCCTTGTTTGCTTCAAACTTTCTTGCCATTTTTCCTTTTTTTTCATCACATAGAGAGGGCATTTTGAATGAAATATTGAAATATCTTTTTTCTTTAATAACTTGCAGCACTATATTACATTGCAAAATCTGAAAACATGAGCAGCAGTGAGAGTGACTATGAGGGAAGTAGTGATAGCATGGATGTTGCTATGCAAGAAACTCAAATATCACAAAGACAAAGATCTAGTTCTAGGGCAGCCATAGGGGGGGTCTTCAATTAATGTGGATGCTCATAGAGAAGATGCAACAACCTCTAATCCATTTGAGTGCCCTTCCCAAATCCTCAAAAAATATGCCAAAGGCCCATTCAACCCTAAGAAACCTCTCCTACAAATTGTCTCAAGAGTAGACAAGAATAAGAAAAAATATTCGGGGGGTAGTAGGGAATGGGAGTGCCATATATGTAAGAAACATTATTTTGGGAGATACACTAGAGTGTATTGCCATCTTTTATGGATAGGTGGGCAAGGAGTCAAAGGATGCAAATTGATTACACAAGAGGAAAAATTTGAGGCCACTAGATTGCACATGGAGGGGGAGGCATTGAAAATGGGGAGTCCAATAGAGAATGTGCAAGCCAATATGCCTATGACTAGCACAACCACTACCACTACCACTCCCACTACTAGTAGCAGAAAGGGAAAGAAGACCAAAAGAGAAACAAATGTTGCCGATTTGTTTAATGTACAAGCAAAAGAGAAGGCTGAAGAATCTATTGGTAGGTTTCTTTTTGCTCATGGTATACCATTCCATGTGTCACGTTCCTCATTTTATAAAAAAATGTGCAAAGATATATATGTTGCTGGTCCCTCATTTGTACCACCCAGAGAGACAAAACTACGCGCCATTGTCCTTGATAAAGGGTATTCAAAACTAAACATTTTGATGGAGGATATGAGACAAACATGGATGAGTGATGGATGCTCTATCATCATGGATGGTTGGACCGATATCAAACATTGGCCACTTATCAAGCTTATTGTCACTAGCACAATAGACTCTTATTTTCTTAGAGCTATTGATTGTTCAGGGAAAATGAAGGATGCATCCTTCCAATTTCAGATTTTGAAGAATGCTATAGAACAGGTTGGACCTTCAAATGTTGTGCAAGTAGTCACTGATTCAACTTGTGTGTGTAAGTCAGCTGGATTGATGGTGGAGACTACTTATAGGCACATTTTTTGGACCCCATGTTGTGTACATGCATTGAACAACACCTTGAAGGACATTGGAAAAATTGATTTGATAAAGGCTATGGTGTATGAGGCTAGAGATGTGCAAATGTTTATTTGCAATCATCACACATCTCTTGCATTATTTAGGACATTTTCCAAGAAAGAATTCCTCAAGCCCATGGAGACTAGATATGCTAGCTACTTTATTTTGTTGGAGAGGATGGTTGAAGTCCAAGAGGCCTTACAATCCATGGTGGTCAATGCAGAGTGGAATAGATGGCATGAATCAAGCACACTGGATGGAAGAAGTGTGAAACAAAGAGTCATTGATGATAATTGGTTGTCTACAATGAGGTAAGAAACTTAGATAATTGTTATTGCCGATTTAATAAAATTATTTCTGATTTTAGCATTTGCTGATTTTATTATTTAAGAATTAAGATTTTTAAAATTTATGGTGTTTCTAACCTGTAACTTGCTTGCATTTGCTCCTTCATTGACCCTATTGTGCGGGTCATTAGATATGCTAATACTGACTCTCCTAGCCTTGGAGAGATTTATGAGACCTTTGATAGCATGCTTGGGCAGATCAAGCAAGTTATTCATGCCAAAGGAACCTACTTTGGGGTTTTATGAGGAGCATCCTTAGCCCATTGTGATGCGACGGTGGAACATCATGAACACCCCGCTTCATATGGCAGCCTATGCTATTAATCCTAAATGGTATGCACCAAGACCTGGGAGAGTGGCTCCATCTAGGGATGAGGAGGTGAGTCTCAAATCTAAAATCTCAAGTTTTCAATTTAAATGTGAAATAGCAAGCTGCAAAGTAGATATCTTCAATCTTCAATATTCATTAATCATTATTTGACATTTGTTAATTTAATATGTTTTTTATTTGTTCAACTCAGGTGAAGGAGGGCTTCTTTAAGGCCCTTGCAAAAATGTACAATAGAGATGATGCTGGTAGACTTCGGGAACAGTGGATTGACTTTTGCCAATCTTCGTGGTCCAACCTTTAGTAGACCAGAGGCGAAGATGGATAGAGCTACATTAGCTCAAAGGGACCCTATTGGATGGTGGACGTGGCGTGGTAGAGATACACCTGAGTTGAAAATTCTTGCCACTCGTCTTCTTTCATAGTTTGCGAGTTCCTCTGCTGCAGAGAGGAATTGGTCCACATATAGCTTCATCCAATCAGTCAAGAGGAGCAACCTTACCTCTAGACGATCGGAGAAGTTAGTGGTTGTTCACAGTGCATTGTGGCTACAAGATCAGTAGGGTGGTCAGTATCATCAGACTCCAGCATTACGTTGGGATGTTAATCCCGAGGATGCTATGCAGGTTGAGGAGGAAGACACCTCCAGGATTGCTTGGGGTTCCATTGGATGAGGACCCTCTGCCTACCCCTACCAGTCACTCAGAGGTTGACTCTGATGATGATCTTGATTTAGATTCCTAGAGGACAACCATATATTTGGCATATACTATTTGCAGATACATTATTGATTTTGATTATTATGGACATTCGATTATGGAGTTAAACTTCTATGTTTTTGTTTATTGTTTACTTTTAGTATTTTAGTTGGACTTCTCTTTATGTCATTTTGATTGCATGCATGATACTTGGAGCCTTTGTGCATTTTTTCTATATGTACGGCATATTTTTACAATGAAAGTACTTAGCATTTGAATTTTGTTAATTTGCTATGTATTGAGCCTCTAAAATGTCTATGATGAATGGTTTATCAATGTTGTGATATGCCTATTTGAGTTTTCTCTGTATATATAAAAATTCCCCTATATTTTTAATCGCCGCCCCCTGAGGTCCTGTCCCCTAAATTTTGGCTTTGACACGTACCCATATCGGAAACATGTCCCCGTCCCCTAAAACGTCCCCGTCCCCAAAACTCCGTGGAGCATAGCTATGAACTCCTGATTTACGCCCCCTCTTGGATGGGCTAGCAAACTTCCTTAGGCAAGGGTAGGGAGATGGAGGTAAGTTTTGGAGTGATTTCGGTTTTAGAGACCAAGCTGGGAGCATTTTTACTTGGATGGAATTTCGCTCTCCATGGGACAAAATTTTGTCCCATAACCCTCTAATCTCTGCCATGGAATTGGGATGACTGTTTAATCAATTTGAAGTGACAAGTTAGAAGATTTTGCAATTTTTGGCTAAGTGTTGAGTGGTGGAGTAAGGACTCCAAGTTTAGACCCCTCCATGGGCTGGCGGGATTTCACCATCCATAGGACAAAATTTGTCCTATGGGCTTCTGATTTCCGCCACTTGTTTGAAACATGGATTGATGGATTTGGACCTAGGGAAGAGCATTTACTTGGCGAGAGGGAAGAGGAACAAAGTTTTGACCCAAGGAACGAGTGTTTAGGGAGTGAGCATGGGGCCAAGTGGCCTTGTCTCATGACTGGTCGGAATCTGACCAGTTATAAGACAAAATTTGTCCTAAGACATCTTGAATTCCGCCATGTGTTGGGAGGCTTCCTTAGTCGATTTTGGAGTTGGAGGGATGAGTTTAGTCAACATCAATGTCAAGGAGGGTGAATTGAGCAAGAGAGAGTGAGCGGGATTTAACCCCTCATGGGACATAATTTGTCCCATACACCTGAGATTTACGCCCCCTTTTGTGGGCAGTTAAATGATGATAATCACTGAATTTTGATGAGATGGAGTGTGTATTAGACTAGGGGGTAATTGATGATGTTTGGAAGACTTGGCATGGGGAAAGTTTGAAGTTGTAATAACTTTGAACCATGAAATAGAGGTCTGTCCCATGACTGGTCGGAATCCGACCAGTCATAGGACACAAATTGTCCTATATGCCTCTGATTGCCTCTGATTTCCGCCCCTCCCTAGTGACTTGGGTAAATTTCCTTGGACATGGCGAGGGTGTTTTGGGTAAGTTTTAAGACAATTCGAAGTTGGGAAGCCAAGTTTGGACATGATGAACTTGGGTGGAATTGTCCCATCCATGGGACAATCCTGCCATGTATCCTTGGCCCCCAATTCTTGTCTCCTTGGCCACAAAACTCAAAGCCAAAACAAGTCGGCCCCTTTCCATGATGCATTCCTCAAGGAACAAGTAATGAAATTCAATGCAAAACAAATTGGCTCCTCCCTTTAGCACATCATCCAAAGCAATTTCAAGCCGGCCTACTATAGGTGGAAGGGGTGCGAAATGTATAAAGCGGGGGGGGGGGGGGGATTTAGATCATTTGTNGGGGGGGGGGGGGGGGAGATTTAGATCATTTGTACACTCAAGAGCATGAGCATTTCCTCCAACAAGTAGTGCAGATTGACATTATATCAGACTCAGATTAAGAGGCAAGGAAGGCTTAGTGGGGTGTTCTTTTGGTTCGTATCCTTAGCATTCAATTGGTGGAACATATTGACATAATTCTAAGGAAGGAACAACAGTTGGCATCCGTTTCAATCTCAAAATTCATTTAAGAAAGCTACAGGTCCGATTGAAACTGGATTTCCTTTCAAATGCTAGTGCGAAGTGAGGGATTTGGGTAGGATATTCGATGTGATGTGATTCCAAGCAAGACCCCACCCTCTTTCATTTTCAATTCTAAGATTTCAATCCTCAAAAAATGCAAAATTAAGGGAATAATCAGACCTGGAGTTCTTGCTTATAATCTGAAAATGATGGTTATTTTGGCTAATGAGTTGAGTTGTTTGGAATCCCATATCCTTCCAAGAGTAACTGTGATGGAAGAATCACATTTAAAATTTGGGACTTGTTGTGGATTGAAAGATTTAATTGTTTTCGGATTTCTAGCTATAAGATCAAGCTTATTTTGAAAATCAATTCTCATTGAAGGCTAATGCGGTTAGATTTCATGAAGATTTTAAGTTTTTTTTTAAATTTCATGTTTAATTATCATCTCATAAACTTAATACCTTTTCCTCTTGTTTTGCAAGGAAAATTGTTGAAGGAGGCAAGGAAATGTTTAAGACTTTAAGTGGCGAGATCAAGCTCAGGAACTCCAACCAAGTGGATGCTACAGGAAGGCAAGGGATGGAGGCTCAAGACTTCAAGCTTGAGGACTTCAAATGAGAAAGGGAAAGCAACCAAGGGAGAGGTGGATATGAAGGAGAAAGGGCTGAACTGAGATTCTTTTTGGAACAACTTAGGAAATCAAAGCATTGCTGGTATACATATCCTTCATCATCACGCTAACAAGTGGATGCTCCAAGCTCAAGTTCAAAGATCTCAAGTGGGAAGGAAGTTCACACCAAGTTACCAAAGGACAAGGTCAAGGCATCGAAAAGGTTTGAATCATGACAAAGATAAGATTTCCAAGAACAAAGATGGAGAAGAGTTGAGAAGATGAAGCAATTTGGGAATATGCCATCATGTTGGAAAGATGGGCATTGTTGAGTATCAAGAGATATTTTCTCTTCACAAAGATTAATCATAACTACATGATAAGAGTGATGAGGTGGCAATTGGGTGTCTTCTCCAATCAGAAAATTCCAATTTCAATCACAACATGCCAAGTGTCCTATTTTCTCATTGGTTGAAAAATCATTGTAATTTTCTTATTGGCCCATGATTTGGTGCTCTCATGTAATTGGTTGAAAGTTTGGCAACCCTAATTAGGGTTCCTAGAAATTAATTTTGGCCCTTGATTTCAAATGAGTCTTGGCCCTTCGTTGTAATTGGACATTTATAAAAGGCCAAGGCCTTCTCATTTGTAAGGGGTTGGCTAGTTAGTTAGAGAGAGAGAGTTAGATCCAAGATTGTAGAAGCTAGAGAGCTAGTAGGAGATTAGAGTAGGTTAGCCAAGGGAGACTTGATCAAATTGTTGTTATCATACTACCAAAATTATTCC
>MU225857.1:1951198-1979863 GCA_018584345.1 Thuja plicata | reverse complement strand
GATTTCATTTCATGTTGTTAGAAGTAGCTTAGTTGGATAAAAGCAATTGTGGATGTTTGCTTGTTTGACTTGAATATAAACTAGGCCACTAGCCCTCTTGCTGATTGTAAGGGTGCCTTGTGTGGTAAGCTAATGATTGCTCTTAACTTCAATTGATATTCAATCTTTAGTTTGCATCCAATGATGGGATTGGAGAGGAGATATTGATTTGAAAACCATTCGAGTATTCCTTAGAAGCTTGCACTAGGTGGGTGGAAGTCGCTGATAAAGGTGCATCTAGTAGAGTCCAAGTCCATCCACGATTCCTTGCATTCCTAGTTAGAAGTAGAAGTAGAAGTAGAAGTTAAGCTTAAGTTTAAGTTGAAGTTGAAGTTGAAGAGTTGAAAGAGAAAAACTATATTTTCATTGCATATTGTGAAGCCAAATCTTTAGAAGTCCAAGAGTTGACATCCATTGGATGAATAACACAAGTCCCCCTAAGTGATTACCAACAAATCACATTATTTCACTGAGCAAGTATCCACAATAGATGAAACCTTGAAGTCATTTCATGATCTTACTTTGCAAGCTTAGCATGAGAGATGACCTTATATCAAGAGAGGATTGAATAATTGGTATTTCATCTTGGAATACTAAGTATTTGAATCTGCATGTTGTAGTGGAACAAAACTCATATCAACAAATATGAGCAAATTGTAAAATCATTTATAGAGAAAATAGTGATGATTTTAGTGTCAAGTTTTGTGAAAGTCTTGAGTAAACGAGTTGTAAAATTGTTGTATGACAGAAATAGCAATTGAATTTAATAGAAATACAATTTAGATCCATTTCTATCCATTGTACAATTTTATTATATTTTGAATGAAATGAATCAAGGGTTTTTCTCATTCAGTGCACTATTGTGGTGTATGTAACTTCTTGTTCATGCTTTGATCTAATTGGTCAATTAAATGCTTGAATAGAATTACAGATTTATATGACTTGTGCAGGGATTTTGATAAGTAGTTTGGGTTAGGGTTATTGTTAAGAAATATTGTAAGGCAATATTTTCTTAGATCTCATGCTATTATATGGAAGTTTGTCATATATTATTTTATTTCTTGTGAATCTAAGTCCCCAATGGAATAAGGCATTGATCACAACTTGTATTGGTTTTATTGTCAATTTGGTGTTCAAATTCATTTGAGTCTTACCACAAAATTGTTAAATCATGCAAAATCTTTACATTTTATGTATGTTGTTGTCATCACATGCTCCAATTGGTAGAGGATCACTGAGAATTAGCCATTCCATAACATTCTCCCTCTCTGTTGAGCCTTTATATGAGATTATCTGCTTTGTTTTAATGTTATTTACAAGTATGTTGTAGAGATTGTAAATACATTAAGGGATCACCCTCCCGGGTTTTGCAGAGCCCAAAGTACAGAAGTGTTTGAGATATTCTTGTCAGTTGGTCCCAGTCCTGAAGATTACCGAGAATTGTAGTTGGCTTCTCCATAGGTAATTGAATGATCAACTTGGTTACTATTCATTAGTGTAAACCCTTTTAGGAACCAACACCTTGTCTCATGTCTCAAAGACGTTTCAGATTGTTTGGCCTTGTCAGGCGTTTCCAATTTTGGAGGGCGATTTGGGGACCCCATATTTCGGAGATATTAGGGATATCTCCTATATGTTGGGGATGTGCCTTGCATATCCTGAAGTCCACGTCAACCATTGTAAAAATAGAAAAAATAATCTGTAATATGGAAAACAAAATAAAGTGGGTCATATTGTTATGATCATTAGTAGTATAACTATCAATTTATCATATTTACATTTCATAGCCAGTGTCAGTGTCACTCAATTTTGAATTTATTTATGGGTCAATGTTGAATGCTCATCTTTAGATGCCATATCTTATTATTATTTTTATTCAGCCCTTTAGAATGTTAAACGTTGTTTAACAGTTTAAACATAATTGAAAATCTGTAGATATGTTCACAATTTTCTTGTATTACATGATTATGAAGATTTTAATTCACTTGCCAACCTCAAAGTTTTGAGAAAGTTATGTCCTCACATTACACTTTAACCCCATCTCTCAATCTTGGAGAAACATAGATTACAATATAAAAAATAAAATGATTTCCTGGATGATGTGCCAAATTATTGCAGCTTTTCAGCCCACAAGGGCCTTAGTACACTACCCTTTGCATTACTATTTAGACATTAAAATTTAGCGTAGATTCATGTTACATACTTTTTTTCGTGCTTGATAGTCAAATTCATCACCTTGAGAGTTTAAAATGGGCTGGAATTTTTATTTTTGCCCTAAAACATCAATCCCAACCATAACGCACTAAATTGGACTCAATTAACCATTAATATTCGAGAAACAATGAACAAATATATCAGGTAGTGGATAAGCAGATTAAGATAGGCATTATGACTAGCTAACTATCCCATAACCAATCATAACTTAGTCTTGGTAGGAAACCCGAATGTGCGCTAGTAAACTGCCCAGCCCAACTAAGCCCAAGAGCACGCAACATTCACATCATGGCAACTTGCCTCTTATCCCACAAGTGGCAGGAATATCCAACTATTACCAGTTCCATCCCTTGGGGTATCTCACAGGCGGCAGGAATGTCCAACTATGACCAATTCCATCCCTTGGGGTGGTGTACTTAGCTCAGGGGAGCCAGTAAACTGCATCTCCCTAACTCGTGTCCTCCAATTCACATTTGATTGATCGATTTACTTAATAGAAATATAATTCAAGGAATACTCATATTAGAAACAAGGCCTATGAGTAATTTATAAGTCTTCTGTTTGCCTTATAGCAACCTGATCTGCTGCTTATTCAGATATATGTAAGTGTACGAGAAGACATCTCTTATTCCTTGATTGATTCTTTATATCAGATTAACCTTCTATTGATGTCTGCTGCTGCTTATATTTCATATATAAAGATCACATAATAATATTATATTCTCAGATTGTATACATATTATCTATAAGTGAGTAATTATGCATAAGATCCCCCATGCTGTCTATCATAAAAATCAAATTGCAGTTATAATATCAAGTTCCTGTATTTCTGGGTATGACTGCTTTGAATCAGATCTTATCCTGTTCGATCTGTTCTTCGTTATGTATGATTAACTCTTTATCTATGTCAGACTCTGCTCATCTTTCTTCTAAGTCTGTTCATAATCTTCTTTCAGATTCTTATAATCCTTTTTCCCTATGTCTGACTATGACCGCTGTCCATTCCAACTAATCTTGTTTGCTCTTCTCCTTGATTTATACCTTCCTATCTATTTGAGGAGACCTGTCCCTTTGAAAAGATATATCCGTTTGAAGGGTCGTGTCTTATTGTTCGCTGCTATTTGAGAGTATTTAATTCTATCTTAATGGCTGCTAATGATTTCCTTAACCTTAGTTGGCCCTTGATACTGATAATTATTATATTTCATTTCTATTGCGAGTCAGCCTGCTCAGATTAAATTATTTCTTGCATATGGTTGGCCCTATAATTTCTATTGCCCTTATTTATTTTAAATAGAAGCTGCAATTTAGTGATCTTGTTTATTCATTTGTGGGGGCATGACATCCTGAGCCTTCTGCACAAGACCACTGAGGTTATGCTTGTGTTTTAGTCCTCATTGGTACCATTGCTCACAGTATTGTGTACCAATCTCTTGATATTCCATGACTTCTTGAGCTTCTGTTTTACATGTTTCAACTTGTCCATCATATCTGCAATTGGCTGCTCATTGAACTCATATGCAAAAGATAAGGTAAAGCTTCCAGCTCCCAGTGTGGTCAGCACATAGGTTAGGCATATGGACCCTCATTGTATTTATAAGGAAACTTCTACTTTCCTCTATATTGTTCAAATTTTGTATTCCTTCAGGTCTTGCGGCCTTGGAGGTCCTCTGGACCAGTCTGATTGTCAACATCACTGGGTCACCATTGATATTCATCATTGCATGGGACTTGAGTTCTTCAGATCTGACAGTTTGAATACTCTACAGGCATATGAAAGAAAAGATCCGACAAGATTTCTTTTATTCTTATTTGATATTTCCCTTGTCACTTTTTTGCCCATCAATGGGTAAGGGAAGATGAAGCTTTATTAAATTTCACGGCAGATTAAGATGCTTCTCTTTTCACTTGATAAGTTGATCCTTACATTCGTACTATTCAGTTGTGGGAAATGTAATGTCCCTATTTGGGATATTCCTGAATTTTGCCCTAAAACAACAAGTCCAACCTGAGATGAGAATCACAACATATATGTAAATATAATTTTACCAAAACTGAAGACATTTCATTATAATATTCAGCTTAAAACTCTAAGAGTAAATCAGAGGATAGAACTTATCTTGATTTTCTGCTATAATACTCCTTCAGACTGTTTTGTCGAAGATCACAAAACTCAGATCAATTAATCATAGCATCATTAATATTAGGATCAGTACATCATAACATGTTCCTCATAGCAAATCATATTTTAATTTTTTAGAAATAATTGTAAATAGCAATATCAAGATGGGTCATCCTTAACATTGCTGAAAGTATGTAAGGGGGGGCATTGTTACAACTCTGAGTATACCTTGGAGGGGGGCCATCCTCCTTGATCAAGCCCAAGAGGATGGAAGGTGGGCTATCCATTCCACCTCTTGGCCCACGAGCATGTAAGACTGGTCATCCATTCCATCTTTGGGTGGCGTACTCTATAAGAGTATGCAAAGGGGTCAACTTCTCATCTTTAGTGAACTTGGAAGGGTGCCATCCTTCCAATTTGCAAGACTCTTTCTTAAATTCAAAACTGATTGCTCAAGGAGATTTCTAGAGTATCGCTGATTACTTGGTTTCTCTTTTATCATCATTTCTCAAAGGCTTGATGAGTGGATGCTTAAATGATACTTAAATGAACTGATGCTTGAATGATTGATGTTTGAATGATTTGATGATAGAACAATTGATGCTTGAATAGTCAATGTTTGAATGGTGGATGTTCAAATGATTGATATTAGACTTGATGGAAGAATTGATTGTTGGTTTGTTTGCTTGATTCCTTTATTCCCAATTGATGGTTATGGATGATTGAATCATTTCCTTTGATTTGAAGAATTGAGATATTGGTGAGTGATGATTGAATGGATGTTGAATTCATAGAGTGATGAGTGATGGCTAAGTTGTGATTTGATGTATTGGTAAGTGATGATTTATAAGTGATCTTTGAATGCTTGGAATGAACCACCTTTCATAATAATTGAGTCAACACCCTCCATCGCTGCCTTTTGAGAATAGAAAATTATTTTCCAAATTGATCTCCCTTGGATGTCCTCAAATGAAACCTTCTCCCCTTTATATCTTCCAATGTGAGGGAGAAGTCACATCTTTTCATCATGTCTTCCCTTTGCAAGAGTCACATCCTTTCACAATTACCACTCTTTTAAAGAGTACAACACTTCATAATTTCTGTTGCTTCCATATTTTCTTCCCATTTGTTTCTCTTACATTAATCGTTCCTTGATTCACATGATCCATTCTTTCTTCCTTCCTCCCTATACCCTTTCAAATGAACTCTTCTCCTTTTTATATCTCATGTTTGGGGGAGTCATAACTCTTCATATGATGGCTTTTAAGTTTTTAACCATTCTTTAAACTTAATTAAATTTTAATTTATTTTTTATATTTTAATTTTATTTATTATTATCTTTTATTAAATTCACAGGAAAATGCTTTTATATTCTGATTTATTTGATGTTTGTGCTGCATAAGTTATCTAGCACAAACTTTTCAATTTCACTCATACTTACCATGCTTGTTAAAATACTTGAATATCAGTAAGCTGAAAAAAAATCTTAATTGAGAAAAATGTAAATCAAGAAGAAAAGAGAAAAAAGTGATATATAATTATTTTTCCCCAATATCCAAAGCCTGTATATGTAATAATAAAATATTAAATAACCTGAACGCATAAAATTTGAAACTTTGGGAATTTATTACGACTCTTCCACTGTCTTCATTTTCTAGATTTATTCTGTCCAATGGAGTGCACTACATTTCATATCAATTTTTTGGTTGCAGGTAAAGATTATTGTCTCTTTCTGTATGGCATATCCCGCTTCCTGTGATTGAAGTTGGAGGAACATCTTGGAAGGCTGTGATTTGCTTGAGCAGAATACATACTGAAGTACAAGTGGAATAAGCTAAGTTGTGAGGTCAAATTATTTTTAACTCCAGCAATCAGTGAGACTAGTCAGTAATTTTTTCTTACTGTGTGGGATTTATCCCTAGTAGACATTCTCTCATGGAAAAATCCCATTTTTACATATCAAGACCCTGTATAAACAGCTTGTTGAATGGTGAAGCCAAATCATCTGTCACATTAATCCCGTATGTTGAATATTGTACAGTTCCATGCATATTTCGACTCCCTTTTCAATGGT
The DNA here is from genome assembly GCA_018584345.1 of Thuja plicata. Taxonomy (NCBI): domain Eukaryota; kingdom Viridiplantae; phylum Streptophyta; class Pinopsida; order Cupressales; family Cupressaceae; genus Thuja; species Thuja plicata. The sequence continues at coordinate 1,973,414 of MU225857.1, read as the reverse complement.
CAGCTGTATCCAAACCATTATAAATTGTGCTCAACTGGTGGCTTCTTGCTATTCTATGGTTAATTTACTAATTGGGGTTTTGGTCTTTGAATTTAGAATTACTTCAAAAAAGCCAGATATTCATCTCAAAAAAAAATCTTATTGGATTGCTGTTCTAATGCTGCCTTTGCAATTGTATTTATAATGGCTATTAGAAATATATTGTTAGTTGGTTTTACTTGGTTGCAGGTACTTGAATTGGGCTTTAAATTATCTGGTGGCTGTGATTTCTAAGTTGTTTTCCATTATACTTATGAATGCTTATGAGGTAGAGTTTCATGAACCATGCTGATACATTGGCTGCTAGGATTCATGAGGCATAGGCCTTTAAATCATCAACAGGTCAAGGAAGAGTCCTGAAATACTAGGGATTGACTCCCAAGTACATTTTCATAATAAAGCCTTTTTAGAATAAAACAAAAATGTAATCTCCCTTTCTTGGATCACCTGGTACTTTGCCCTAAATTCACAGGTCCAAAAGAGATAAAGAGCATAATATAGTTAGAAATATAGTCCTTACTTAAGAATAAGATGATATAGGTTTATTGAGGAACCCTGCAACCAAATTAGATAAAATATAGATATAACTCATGAATACATCCAATTCTAGGGTTAAGAAATATATAATTTTAGATTATAAATCTAAATGATTATGTGGGAGTTCAACCACAACGGGGGTTGAGATGGAAGACATGATGAGGTGCCCCAAATATCCTCTACCCTAGGCCCAAGGGCAGAAAGGTATGCTTGACTTGATCTCACTTAAAGAGAGTCAAAAAATGTCCTTTTCTCCATTGGGTTCTATTCCTTTGTCTCTACCCCCCTTGGCCTCATGTGGTCCTTAACCATTCCTATGAGGTGGTTTACCTAGTGAGGCCTGTATGCCATTCTCTTCCATCATGCTATCCTCTATTCCTCTTATGATTGAGGATTCCCTCTAGTTCACCTTAACCACTGATCATTATGGGTATTGATAGGGGATATTGCAATAGGGTGCTTCTAAAATGACCCTTGACCCTAGGCCCAAGAACAGGACCTTGTCCTCTTTGGCCTCATTTGGTTCTTAACCATCTTAATGAGGTGGTATACTTAGTGAGGGATCTTCTGCCGTTTCCTCTCACACTCCCTTCCTTCCCTCAGCATGATTGATTTTTGCGTGCAAAAAATCATATTAATAACTGCTTAGATATTTAGATTCAACCATTCACTGACTGCATATAATGTGGTGTAAATATATATATCCACATCTATATATAATCGACATAAATACATAACTACTTCATACCACAATAAATTAAAAGGTTATCACATAGATTGCTTCTGCTATCCATTTGATGCCTTTGAATTCTATTCTTTGACACATATCTCTTCATTGAGATGGAAGAGTCATGTCTCTTCCAATATCATATCCCTTCAAAATTTTGATGCATCCCTTCACCTTGCTAAATCACACCTCTTCCTAAATCGTACTCTTTGTTAACATTGATTAAGTCTTCACCTTGCTAAATCACACCTCTTCCTAAATCGTACTCTTTGTTAACATTGATTAAGTCACACATTTTGGAGGGTAATCATTAACACACCGTTTGTTAATATATTATATTTTATTCCTGAATCGTACTTTTTCTGGAAGGTAATAGCTGTGCATTAGCCTTGCATGTTACATTGGTTCTTTTGACCATCCCCTCCTACCTGTCACCGCAGTGCCAAGACTTATATCACTGCAGACTTATTGTCTTGAAATATTAATTTTTGGATTAGGGGTTTTCAGAAAACTGTGATGTCTTATGGATAAGACGATTTTCTGATATTCATTTAGATATTTCATGTCAGGGACATGACAGTCCTTTCCTCCTTGAGATTGCTTGTCCTCAAGCAATGATTGAGAATAAGGTGATCCAAGTGCAGGTATAGGAATTCTGCTAGGTTTGTTATTTAGGACAGGTTTTCTCTCATCATTTGTATAAGCAAAGACCATTTTGGATTGACCCTGGTTTCCACAATATCCTAGATATTTCCTTGTTATCATACACTAAAATGGGGATCAGAAGCTTGACCCACTTTTATGCAATGTTCTATGAAGATGTTCCTTGAAAGGAACCTTAGAGAGATTTTGATTTGACATATTACAATTTTTTTACTGTGGAGATTGGTTGGATAATCTATTTTTAGATTTTGACGATGTAACTGCTGGAGCTGCTCCTCCAAAAAGCTCCATTGGTTTATTGCCCCTTCAATTTTTAATTGGATGCTTCTAAGATCTCCTTCATCATGCTTTGCTTTCCTATTCGGGTTTCCTTATGTTTCTTTGTCAGGTGTTGCCTCTATTTGTGGGCTTAGTTTCTTTGTACACATATATGTCCTGGTTCCCACTTCTCTTTGCACCTATAACACAAGTTCTTCCTTTTAAGATCCTTCACATTACATTTATGTCCAAGTGCCCGTGGATATTTGCACCTAAATCATATATTTTTCTCTTGGCATTCCTTTTGCTCACATATATGTCTGGGCTCCCATCTTTCTTTGCAACCATAGCATATGTTTTTTCTTTGGAGTTCTGACCGGGTATTTTTGGAAAGAAATGGTTCTTTTTGTTCATCCTTCCCATATAAGTGCTTATCTTCCCCTTTGAGGAGCCCCTTTCCCTTGTTTTGGCGTTAAGTCGCGTTGCCTTTTGGACTGCTTCCTTAAGTGAGGTAGGGTCGAGGGCACTTACTAGGCCATGGAGTGAATCCAATAATCCTTCTATGAATATGTGAGTCTCTCCTCGGATATTTCGGGTACCATAACTACTAAGCTTTGGAATTCGGCGATATAGTTCTCAAGGGTTCCCCTTTGTCTTATTCTTGTTAGTTCTTTGAAGTGTTTTTGGCAATGTGTTTGGTCAAACTTTTTAATGAGCATCTTTGTGAACGCATCATAAGTTTTTATGTTTTGATGGTTTTGGGGGATTAGACCATGTTGCCACCAGTCATGGGCGACCCCTTCTAAATGCAATATAACAAATTTAATGGTTTCTTCTTCTAACATTGGGCGACGTGACACTAGTCCCCTTCTAAATGCAATATGGAAAATTTAATGGTGTCTTCTTCTAACATTGGGTTGAGAGACAAGTATGTCTCATGTTTTTGAATCCATGAATAGGTTGTGATTCTTCCCGATCCGTCAAAATTAGGGATGGTCAACTTACCTACCATGTGTTGTAAATCTTGATTAGTTTGGTTCTTCCTCTTTTTATGAACACTCTTTGTTCCAACTTCATATATTGTGAAAGGGATGCTCTTCTTGACTTCAGGATCAACCTTGCATATGCTTAGGCTAGTTTGTTCAAATTTAGGTTGGATGTGTTAATCTCTTCATCTCCCTTGGGTAAAAAGGGAGGCTGAGTTGTTTCTTGGGTTGATCCCACTGTAGTTCTATTATCACTTTTGGATTGGCTAGGGGTGATATCCCTTTCATTCCTTGGGGTTGGGTCTAAGAGTGTTTATGGTAGTGGGTATGTTTTGCAAGGCTTGGGCTGTTTGTTCCATAAAGGCCCAAAATTCTTGTTCCTTTTGTTCACTTCTCGTGTTGTCTTGATTTGCAATCTTCTTTTCCTTTCCGAGAGCCCTTAAAGCCCTTTGACTAATTTGCAGCAACTATTGTTCGTCCCTCAAGCTGGCAGGAATGTTGCTTTGATACCACTTGTAATGTCCTTTTCTTGGATCACTTGGTACTTTTCCCTAAAGTCATAGATCCAAACGAGATAAAGAGCATAATATAGTTAGAAATATAGTCCTTTCTTAAGAATAAGATGAGATAAGTCTGTTTAGGAATCCTACACCCAAATTAAATGATAACGTGGATATAACCCTTGAAATACATCCAATTCTATAGTTAAGAAATATATAAATTTACATAATAAATCTGAATGATCAGGTGGGAGTTCAACCATAACGAGGGTTGAGATGGAAGACATGATGAGGTGCCCCCAATATCTCTATCTTGGCCCAAGGGCGGAAACTTTGTCCCCCTTGGCCTCATGTGGTCCTTAACCATTCTTATGAGGTGGTGTACCTAGTGAGGCCTGTACACCGTTCTACCCCATCATGCTATCCTCTTTTCCTCTTATGATTGAGGATTCCCTCTAGTTCACCTCAATAACTGATCACTATGGGGTTGGTAGGGGAAATTGCAATAGGGTGTCCCTAAAATGACCCTCAACCCTAGGCCTAAGATTAGGACCTTGTCCTCTTTGGCCTCATACGGTCCTTAACCATCTTCATGAGGTGGTATACCAAGTGAGGGATCTTCCTCCTTTCCCCTTCCTTTGCAATCCTTTCCATCCCTCAACATGATCGATTATTGAATACATAAATTCATATTAATAAATGTTAAAGTATTAGTAGCAACGAGAGACTGCCTTCTTCCTACTGTGCAAATGTTGTTTTGATATCATCGTACCTTATTGGAACCCGATCATAGCTGATGTTGTATACTTCAAGTATTCTCGTGTGCGGCCATGGTTGATGTTCCCAAACATCATTGTTGTTCTTCGTCCTTTGGCATATATTATTTTTGAAGTTCCGATGGCTTTCATGTTAGATGGCTTATCGTTTCCATATGTCTATTCGTGGCTGCAAACGGGACATTCCCATGTTATCTCAAGAGGCGTCCCTTCTTATCGGTTCAAGAGGCTCTCGTGGACAATCAAAGAGTCATAGGTTTTCAAGACTCTTTTGGTTCTTTGTCTCCTCTTATGACTTGCCGTCTCTATATGACTTTCACATTAATGTTCGCAGGTTCAAAAAAAGAAAAATCAAATATGTTTTGAGTGTTCATTCGGATGATGGTTTTGCTATTTTTAGTCTTCGTTTCAGTATTGGAAGAAAGCTCTGATACATGTTTGTAAACTTGATGTTCTCGTAACGGACTTATGTCAGAAACGTAAGAGTTTACAGCTTGACTATTTTTAGAGAAGTTGTTTAATTCAGTTGATGATCATTCTAAAGGTTCCATCAATTTTGATATGCTCAGATGCTGAAGATTTTTGTATTCAGACATTATTTATAAAATAAAAGGATCAATAGTCTTGTGGGCTGGGTTTTTCACCCTTGTTGAGGAGGGTTTTCCCAGGATATTTCTGTGTATTGTCTCTTTGTTTTTGTTATCTTGCTGTTATATATATTTCTGGTTCCTAAATTTAACAATAAATGCATAGATATTTAGATTCAAGCATTCATTGACTGCATATAATCTGGTGTATATATATATATATATATATATATATATATATATAATCGACATAAATACATAAGCATAACTACTTCTTTATACCACAATAAATTAAAAGGTTATCACATAGATTGCTCTGCTATATATATGATTGCTTCTGCTGTCCATTTGATGCCCTTGAATTCTATTCTTTGACACATATATCTCTTCCTTGAGATGGAAGAGTCATTTCTCTGCCAATATCATATCCTTTCAGAATTTTGATGCATCCCTTCATCTTGCTAAATCGCACCTCTTCCTAATTTGTACTCTTTGTTAACATTGATTAAGTCGTACCTTTTGGAGGGTAATCACTAACACACCAGTTGTTAATATATTATATTTTATTTCTGAATGTTGCCTGTTCTGGAAGGTATTTGCTGTGTATTAGCCTTGCATATTACATTGGTTTTTTTGACCATCTGCTCCTTGCTGTCATCGGAGCATGAAGACTTATATCACTGCAGACTTATTGTCTTGAAATATTAATTTATGGATCGAGGGTTTTCAGAAAATCGTGATGTCTTATGGATAAGACGATTTTCTGATATTCAATTAGATATTTCATGTCGGGGACATGACAAAAAATGCATAGATTGACAGGACATTTTTTTTTTGGGGTGGGTTTGGGTTTGCTTTGGGTTCGTCCGTACAAAAACATATAAAAAATAAAAATAAAAACTATATACATACATGCAGCAGCAAATAAGTTCATAATACACCACTATGCTAATAGTAAAGTAACATAGCACATAGCAAAATACACCACTGTATATATTAATGTTTTAGTCCAAATAACATAACAAAATGCCAAAATGCACCACCATATCAATGTTTCAGTTCAAAAATAATAATGTTAACTTCAACAATCAGCCATCACTGATCAAATATCATCAAATTCTTCACAAATTCTCTAGGCCAAACCCATAGGGTCTAGGCCGGATCCTGTCCGAACCAAATCCGAACCCGTATTTGGGAAGGACCGGACAGGGACCCTGAGGATTTCCAGAAGAATTTGGTAACATAGGAGTGACCTTAAGATTTGGTACTTTGCACACAAATGGGTGTGCACAGGCTTGTGGTGAATGCTATTTCTACCATTTTGGATGGGCACTCCAAAGGAAGCAAAATAGGAAAATTTAAAAGACTTCAATGATATATACCATAGTTCCATGACTCGGACTCGCCTATGACTCAACAAGGTCGACTCGACCCGTGACTCGTCGATGATTCGGCAACGACTCGGCTATGACTCGGCAAAATGAAAAAACAGAGTTTTTTACGATTTAAAACTTGTTTCATGCACCCATTATTGAATAAAGCTTAAAGACACTATAACATCATCAAATAGAAGCTAATTTGATCACATACATAAACATACATCCATCACATAAGTACAAATGTAAATTGTAGCCGAAGGAAATAGAAAACATAGATATGCAGAATTATAAATATTGTCAAATGTATATAAAATCCATGACATCAAATGTTCCCAAACATGTGTAAACAAAAACAACTCTATGGCTCAGCCTCAGCCTCAGCCTCAGAGTAGTCTATCTGCCTCCTACAAATGTGTTTGAGCTAGGTCCTAGACGACGGACAAGCCATAGTCTCTGCTTGTGAGGTGCCACTATGATCAACATCAGCTGCACAGGCGGCTAATCGTGCACTATCCTCCTCCTTTGCCATAGCCACAACCTCAGCCTCTCTGTCTGCCTGGTCAACCCACTCATGGTCCTTGTGAGATTTTCACACCATCGCCCCATTGCAAATGGGGACCCCCTTTTTTGCTTTGGTTATAGGAGTAGTGGCCTTAGGTAGTCTTTGTTGGTGGAAGTTTCCAGGTCCCTAGGTTTGGCAAGTGAGGTTTGAGTGATTTTGGCCTGCTAGGAAGTCATGTCTGTCTGGGATATGGGCGAGAGATAAGCTAAGTCTATCATGGGGATGGAGTTGAAACCAAGTGATTTGTGATGGAATGAGTTAAAACCCTTTGAGAATCCTTGTTCCAACTTCAGTTTGACCATAGAAAGCCAGGACAGATTGTTGGAGGTAACCTTGCCGAATCTTGAAATTTGGCTAAGTCTGGAATTTTTTTTAAACCCCCAAAATCGAGAATTTGCATGTTAACTCCTATGAAGTTGGAACCTATCTTAAACATCCTGAAAGTATTTATACAAATATAACTTAAAGTATAAGAAATTAAATAAATCAGACTTATACTTAAATGTTATATTTGCATAAATCCTCCCGCCCCTGAACTGAAAAACAATATAGGAAAAACCCTTCATTTTTTTTTTGTTTTTTGTGTGCCAGCAGGGTCATAGACCATGGACCCGGCGAGTCATGGCATGACCCGCACGACTTGCGAGTCATGCGAGTCATGACCCATGACTCGTCGGGTCATGAAAACCCAACAAGCTTGACTCGACCCGCGGGTTGTCAAAACTCGCACAACCCGCGGCGAGTTCAGGAACTCCGATATATACTGAAATGATGCCTAAATGACTTTCTGTGTAATGTTGTTTGTACTGCATTGATTGATAAGTATTGTAAGGTTGGTAGCAAGCAAGAGGCTTTGGGTTACACGATTAAATGGTGGAACACAGTCTTATACCTAATTAATAGCTTTACACTGAGTGCTTTAATAAACAGATTTCGCAAGGAAGGTAGAATGTGATAAACAATAGAGCTTTTTGAGAAAATATAAGAAATAGCTTTATTGTGTACTTATAATACGAAGCAAAATCGCTATTTGTAAAACAATCTACAAAAGAAAACAAGAATAAATCTCAACTGAGTAAATAAATCTCCTAATTGGGTGCTATGTTAAATCACCAATGTACCATTGTGAAACCAACACTAATTCAAAAATTCTATTAACCTATAATATATCTACCGTCCCCCTTAATGACCAAATCAGATACAAGTCCAATCTTATCTATAAATTTGACAATTTATCTCTGCTAAGCAATTTAGTCGAATAATTCAAGCAACCTTCATTGTCAACTAATTGGTATATGTTTGGCTTTGGCATGATATGTCATGTCTCCTTCTTGAAATAGGATTAAATAATAAACAAGAATATAAATTAAAAAAATAAAAGAATAACATTAAAACTAATAAAAATTTAGTTTAGTTAAACAAATGGTCAAAAGGCATGAATGGAAAACTTGTGTCTCCCTCAAATGAGAGGTATAAAAGGGAGAGAAGAGAACTTCATTTGAGGAGAAAAGGGGAGGAGGAAGAAAGAGTGGAGCATAAGAATTAAGGAAGGATTAAGGGAAAGGAAAGGGAAGAAAATAAGGAAGTGACTTTCTAAAGGTGAAGGGTTGTGACTCTTCGAAAGGGTTGTGACTCTTGCCAAAAGGCAGACATGATAAAGAGGTGTGACTTCTCCCTCACAAGGGAAGATATAAGGGAGAAGACAGATCAAATGGAATGGGGGAAAAAGGAGTAGAGGAGATCTAGAGAAAATTCAGAGCAGAAGTATAAGGAGGGATCTGAAATAAGAATTCAGAAGGAAAGAAGAAAATAAGATATGCAGATCTAGAAGAAGAAGATATGCAGATTGTATGTGCAGATTTGAAAAGTAGTACATACAGATTTAAGAAGTGAGAGATAGGAAGTGAAAGGGGCAGCAGTTGTTGTCAAATAGATGTATCTCTTCATAACCAAAGGGTGTGACCCTTTCATAAGGGCATTAGCAAATGAAAGGGTGTGACTGCCTACACTCAAAGGAGATATGAAAGATAAGAACTTCATTGTAGAAGGGCATGGAATAATATATTATTCTCAAAGGCCACAATGAAAAGTGGTGACTCAAATATTATGAAAGGTGGTGACCCCCTTTCATTTGTAAATCATACAAGGGAAATCATTCCAAGCAAACATCAATACATCATCACTCATCAATGCATCACGACTTCAAGCAATCTGTGAATCAGCAAAGGTTGAATCAAACAATCTATCAATTAACAAAGATCAATTCAACAAAGTGAATAAACAAGCAATCAAATCATCATCAATCAATTCACATCTTGGAATTAGAAATCAATCATCAAATGTCCATCAAATCAATCAATTCATCATTTGAACATCAGTCATTTAAGTGTCACACTATTATACCCACATTCATTTATTCATTCAATTATCGGCAGAGAAGAAAGGAAATCGAATCATTAGAAAAGCATAGATATACTTGCAATCGCAGATAATATATTGTGGTATGGTTTTCCAAATGTAATAAAATAACTCTATGTACATCTGCATGCTGCCTGGTTTGTCGACAATTTATTTATATCAAGATATAATCCGGTCCGCATACATCTGCTTATCTTTTGAATTATTGACTACTTATATCAAGAGATAATTTGATCTGCATCATAGTTCCAAGACTCTCCAAGACTCCCCAAGTCTTGGCGAGTCCCGAGCCGAGTGATCCTAGCCGAGACCCAGGGGCTCGAGACTCTCCAGGAACTCACTTCAGGCGAGACTTACTAGAAACTAGTATTTTGCTGAGTCCCACCGAGTCTTGCCGATTATTTTGCCAAATCTCGAGTCCTGAGTCGGGTCAGCCTTGCTGAGTCCCCACCAAGTTCGAGTATCATTTCTATGATCTGCATACCTCTTGAATTACTGTATATAATCATCCGACTGTTTAGTTGTTTATGATTTTCTGACATAACAAGAAATAGACTAATATACATACATACATATATATTGCTGATGCAGAAATGGGTTAGGGCAGAAAACATATATATGATATTATGCATATTTATATTGTCTGACTGCTGTTCAGCCATGGTAAAGAGTTATGGAGGGAATTACAAGTAGGAGAATGGTATTGGGGTCACCTTCTAAGCACGCCACCTCATGGTATATGACAGGGGAGTCCCATGAGACCAAAGGGGGACAAAGGGGACTACCTTTGGGCTTAGGAAGGATGGACTTTCTGGGCACCTTGTTGTGAGTGGCCCCCATGCTCTCTATCATGTCTAGCAAAATGCATTAAAAATGTTCAATCATGGGGAGTAGGATAGAAGTGGCAGGTTGAGGAAAATGGTGATGGGAAACCACACTAGGTATGCCACCTCATATGTATGGCAAGGGCCGCATGAGGCCAAGAAGGATGGTATATCCGCTCTAGGCCTAGGGTAGGGGGTCTCTCGAGCACCTCATCAAGTCACCCTCTCTTATTACTCCGATGGTTGAGATACCCTAAATCTGATTCATACACTAAATCTGATTCAATAAATCTATTAATTTCATATGTATTTATTTTTAACTCAAGAATGTCTAATTATGATTATGATTATAATGTTTCCTAACTTCCTTCAGGATCTCAATCAAAACAAAAAGGTACCCCTAAAACTCTACTTGTTTTTAACAGAAATTATAATCTAGGGCAAAAATTTGAGTTCTTCTAATTTGGGGACATTACATGATAGATTATATTATTCACCATCTGGAGAAATCCCTGATTATCACAAAAGGGTGAAGTAGGTGCAGTAGGATCAAGTTGAAGAACAACTACATTCTGCCCCAACCACATCAGTTCACACCCTGTATGCTCAGCTGACCCGTATTCTGCATTGGTGGAAAATAAGGCAACTGCATTTTCTAACTTGCTCTTCCATGAAACTACTCCTGATTCAAGAGTAAAGATACATTCAGACTTTCAGTTGTAAATAAAAAAATATCAATTAATTCTATACATACATACATACATACATATTCACCATCTTGAGGACTCCCTTATTATCACAAAAGGGTGAAGTAGGTATAGTGGGACCAAGTTGAAGATCAGCTACAATCTGCTGCAACCACATCATTTTACACCCTGTGCGCAGAGATGCCTTGTATTCTGTTTCATTCAAAAACAAGGTAACTGCATGTTCTAGCTTCCTCTGCCATTTAAGTACTCCTGATTTGCGAGTAAAGATATATTCAGTTGTAAATATTTATTGATTAATTCTACAGATACATTCATGCATGCATGCATACATACATATATGTATGAACATATTGTTACTTTGAATGCTATACATCAAACACACATGTACATACATACATACATACATGAGTATTCAATATTTATTATTTAATTAATTAATTCTATATATATATATAAAATGATAACTAAATTTTCAAAAAATACTTCATAGTGAATATGTAATGTTCAATTTTACAGATACATACAAGAGTAACGATATAGTGAGTATGCAATAATTAATTAATTAATTAATTCTACATATATATATATATATATATATATATATAATTTGCCATAATAATTATAATCGAAAGCTTAAATAATACTCCATAGTGAATATGCAATATTGAATTCTACAGATACATAAGTACATACAAACATACAGACATACAGACATACAAGTAATTCCTAATGGATAATTCTAACGTCTCTATATTGTATTGAGAATTAAAACAATTCGACACAAGTTTGGTTGTGTTTACAAGGAGGGAGTAAGGTTAAACACTATAAATGAAAAAAGGCTGTCCTTCCCGGTGAAGGGGTGTTTGGATGGTGTGGAGGTTGGTGCACTCTTCCTTGAGGTTGTGAATGGATCGTTTAGGAGGGTTTAGTGGGTTGAGTTTGAGTGTGACATATACAAGAAGGGAGGCAGGGTCTTTGGAGAATAAAGGAGAGATTGTGGAGGTTTCATAGTTATCCTCCAAGCAAAAATCCCATTTACATCAGCAAACATGCTTGCTTTAGGGGATTTAACTAGTTAGGAAACAAGTAGTATAGCACCTGCAGGCCGAAAGGCTGTGACTAATCTGTGAGCTTTTTGAGATTTTCTTTGGCCATGTGTTGATGATGTGTTTTGTCTTATTGAGGAGTTGCAATTAACGACATTTTGTTTGGACCCTTCTGGTCTTGGGTGCTTTCTATTGAACATTTTTGTGTGCTATGGGAGAAATCTAGGGTAGATTTGTAACTCTTGAGCATTATAGTGTCTATGGTAATTGAATTGGGTAAATTTGTTGGGAGAGCATTGTGTTTTTGGACAATGATATGCTAGATGTCCTTTTGTCAGCACTCTATGATGCAGTTAAATTGGGCTTGAATGTGTTTGATGAGCAATTTGTTTGGGGACCCTTCGGGTCTTGGGTGCTTTCTATTGAACATTTTGGTGTGCTATGGGAGAAATCTAGGGTAGATTTGTAACTCTTGAGCATTATAGTGTCTATGGTAATTGAATTGGTTAGATTTGTTGGGAGAGCATTGGGTTTTTGGACAATGATATGCTAGATGTCCTTTTGTCAGCACTCTATGATGCAGTTAAATTGGGCTTGAATGTGTTTGATGAGCAATTTAGTTGGTTTTTGTGGTAGATAGGGCTGGATTCGTAATGGTCCCTTTTGGGATTTACCTAAATTTTGCTCTAAAACCACAACTCCAATTAAAAATAAGGAATGTATTCTAATACATTTTAGAATATGAATTTACCAATTGAAATGCCCTTTAAGAGAATTCATGGTTTAGGTCCTGCACACAATATTAGTCTTTGGAAATTGACATTAAACCATAACCAAGATAACATCTATTGTGACTAAGCATTAGTATGCATCATTATATCATATAAATCATAAATGTTATTCATATTTAAATATAATTAAGGCAATAGTCACTCCAAGGTGGATTCCTATAATAACCGCATTAGGAATTCGTTTGAAATGTTTGCAAACCACTATGTCAAGGTTGGCGGCCCTTGTATTGCAAGAGCATAGAAGTTGGGTTGCCGTTCCATCCCTCAGTTCAACTTGGAGGCTGACCGCCCTCCTCCTCGATTAAGCCTGGAAGCTTGGAAGGATTTCTGATCCATTCCACCTCCCAACCCATGAGCATGGAAGGCTGCTTGTCCATTCCATCTCTGGGTACTTGATAAGAGCATGAAGGCTGATCGTTGTTCATCTCTTGTGAACCTAAAAGGCTACCCGTTTGCAATCGGTCTCTCTAAATTCAAAATGGATTATTATACGAATCTATTACCACATATTTATAATAAAGAGAAGCATTTAGATTACTCACAATGATAAATAGCTTCTGCAAGTACCACTATTCCATGAACACATATATAGGCCTACAATTCTACTTATTACACAGATTTGTCTTCTTATTAAAATTGCTGCCAATATTAATTCCTGATCTGATTTCCAATTCTTTGCTTGCTTCTTGTTATGTCATTCCACACCTTCAACAAATGAATTGTCCTCCTATTTATGTCTTCACGATGGGGGGTGGGGTTGGGGGTCGCACCTCTTTACCAATCCTTTTGCAAAGAGTTGTACTCTTTAAAAATGGAGGGCTTCCATTTATTTTAGTTTTCATGCTCTTTGATAATCGCGGGGATCACACCTCTTTACCAATCCTTTTGTAGAGAGTCATACTCCTTAATAATGGAGTGCGCCATTTATTTTAGTCGCCCTCATTTAATTCCATGAATCTTGGTCGGCCTCTAATAAAATGTTTTAACCTTGAATCTTGGTTGGCCTCTTAACAATGAAATGCTAGTATATTTTATTTTATCTAGTCGGCCTCCTTTAATAAATTGCTGTTCTTGTTTTGAATCATTTTTGTGTTATCTTCTTAATGTCTTCTATTTAATTGCCTAGGCATTATTATTAATTGAGGCTGTGATTTGTGTTGTAAAAACAATGTTTTCATGGTGGGGGCATGGCAGGATATAAGTGGGGGGTTTGTAGGAATCCCCAATCAAGGCAATGCGAATATTCTGTAAATTGATGGCATGTTGTATGAAGGTTGTGCTGAAACTGAATGAAAACAAAAGAAAGAGAGGGATTCTGGTTTGAGCTTTGAGTTTATATGAATTTTAAACTTGTTTTAGAGCTGAAGTAGCCTGAACTTTAAGAGTCAAGGGTTTGTAGGTGTTGATGAATGTGTTTGTGTTTCTTGAATATCTGGGGTTTTGTTCTAGGAATAGCCATGGTCCTTATGGTTGCTTATTTTTGTGATTGAGCGTCCAGTTGTCAATGTTATAATATGCTGTTATAAGAGTGTGATGTTAGGTTGAGTTCATAGTTGTTTTGGTGATTATTAAGGTATAAGCCTGCTAGAGCTCCGTTACATTGTGACAATGTGAAAGTGGTTTTGTAATGCTTGAAAGTAGGTTTATTTCTTTTAAGAAAGGCTACATTGTAATAGCTTTGGATCTAGATTGGAAACTGTTTGACCTTGAACCCAGTTGTTGGAGTTTTCAGTAATGGTATTTCTTGTGTATTTAGGGATTGGATAGACTGCATTATGGTTGCTAGTTGCCATTTTACCTTGTTTTGAAGCTTTACGAAGGATTGTTCTTGGATATGTGTATGTCTTAACTTGTTCATTGTTAATAGTTTTGTTTTTGTTGAAGTTTTGGAGTGTTTTATGTTAATAGTTTTGGCCCTTGCGAATAATATAAATACTCTTCATTTTTCCGTTGCAACCTCGTATAGTGATAATGTTAGGACCTAGGTTGTATAATACAGTAAAGATCAGTCCATTTGAGTTGATTGTAAGCCATGTATGACTCTTCTATGCTAAAGATATAGTCAGGGAATTTTTGTTCGTCAGCATTTGCATGCATTAACAGAGATAAAAACATTTTTACAGAAGCAATTGTGAATATCTGAAAGGGCAGAGTGGTCACCTATGTTTATGTTGATTTAATAATATAAAGCTTGCTAAAACTTGGGTCATGTGTGTGGTTATGAGCCTCGATAAACTCTTGTGCTTGTTTTCTGTTGAAGCCTCATTGGTTCACCATTATAAGTAAGTTTAGATATGTCGCTGACATGAGTTGTCTGAATCCAGTCATAAGTGTCTTTTTAAATTGTAAAATGAAAGAGTTGTTATTACACGATTATGGGTGATTTCTTGAGGCCTTTAATCTCTCTAATTGCCCGAATTCATGAGTGGGCAAATGTGGAAGGAAACGTATATTCTTACCTTGAACGTTTATGTGGGAATAAGATGGCATAGAGTTTTAGGTCAATTCTATGGCCATAAAAATCTTTGTTAGCAAGAAAAGTTGGGTGTTACAAACTGGAGTTCTGAGCCTCAAGTATTCTCTATTCGTTGTATTTTCACCTTAGACTCAGTAGTAGCAAAGGGATGACATCTGCTGCAGAATAGACAGATTAATAGAATAACATACAAATAGAAATTAAATAACCTTCATATTATAATACATGCAATAATCATATTCTATACATTGATATTAGATATTAACATCCATTCATTATATATACAATATTATATCTCTGTACAATTCTCCTTTCTGTTGTGTTGTCTTTCTTTGACCAGTCTTTGTTCCATTCTCTCCTATATCTCTATTTCTCTATTGCATATTATTCTACCTTATGCATATATTCGTCTAATGGGATGTGTCCTTTACAATTTACCACTTCTCCGAGGGGGATCTTTTCAGCCAGGACCTCGGCAACCTCCTTCTAGTGGTTTATGGTAAGATCTTCACTTTTGTTGCGTCACTGGTAGATTTCCGGCTAGCATCATACCCCCTTGAAAGTTTTGTCTTGGCCTTAGGACAACTCTATATCTATATATCCTCCCTGACAAGGATGGATTAGTATATCTCCTTAAAATTAGCTAAAGTGATATCCCAATGTGCCTTTCTAGAGATGTTGGTTCTAAACATTGATCTACATGAGGAGGTGCTCAGCTTCTGGCAGAGTGCTGGGGATTTGAATTGTTTGGGTTAGTTTCTAAGCATCTTTAAAAAGGCCGATGATGGTGTAAAACTCATCCTTGAGAGTATCAACTAAATCCTTATAGGGGACAAGTTTCTCATCATTTGTTTCATAGTCATCATTCACCTGACCGATGACCAATAGGGAGTCGTCATAAACTTGAAGATATTTGATATTCCATTCTATTGCAATCAGTAGCCCTATAATCAAGGCCTCATATTCAACAATATTGTTTGTGCATTCAAAAGTTATTCTATAGGACTTCAGGATTACATCTCCTTATGGTGTGACAAATAAAATACCAACCCCATAACCATTTCTAGATCAAAGAAGAGCTGCCATTTGTTGGATGTTGTGACTAAGAAGACTGCCTCATCTGGAAAATTTGCCACTAGGGGTAAATCATCTGGAATTGACGCATCAACGAGATGATCGACTATGACTTGACCTTTTATTGCTTTTCTATCTATGTACTCAATATCAAACTCACTGAGAATCATTACTATGCCACACCTTGTGAGAGTTGCCTTGCTAAGAAGATATTTCAACAGATCAATTTTTGCCACTAGGTATATTTTGTGATTCAACATGTAATGTCTAAACTTCTAAGAAAAAAAGACAATTGTTAGGCATGCACGCTCAATAGGCGTGTAATTCAATTCACAACCAACAAGCGTCCGATTGATATAATATATTGCTCTCCCTTTTCCTTTTTCATCATGTTGTGCTAAGAGAACTCCCAAAGCTGTGGCAGTTGCTGAGATGTGTAAAATGAAATGGCTTTCCTTCAATGGGTGACATCAGTATGGGTGCTTAATAATAGATATTCCTTGAGTTTCTAAAATGCTTGTTGACATTGTTCATTCCATTTGAAAGTGACACCTTTATGAAGCAAATGCTGCAATGGATGACATTTATCAGGCAATTGGGCAATGAACCTTTTGATTGATTGCAATTTCCCTTGGAGACTTCTCAGTTGCCTTAGATTAGTAGGGGGAGGCATTTCTATTATAGCTTTGACCTTAGTAGGATCCACTTTGATGCCTCGACAAGAAATAATATATCTGGGGAGTTTGCCTGACACAACCCTAAGGACACTTCTTAGGATTCAATCGTAGCTTGTATTTCTCCATTCTAGTAAAAATCATATCTAGGATACTCAAATGACTGTCTCGTGATCGATTTGCATAGTAGGTCATACACATAATCTTCCATTTGTTTATGCATGAAGTCATGAAAGATTGTTGTCATTGCTCTTTGATATGTTGCTCCACCATTTTTGAGGCTGAAGGGCATTACATTCCAACAATAGGTTCTCCATGCACAAGTGGATGTTGTTTTGTGTTGATCTTATAGGGCTATTCTAATTTGATTAGGTCCTGAAAATCCATCCATTAATGACAACATTTCATAGCCAATTGTCAAATCCACTATGATATCAATATTAGGTAGAGGAAAGTCCTCTTTTGGACATGTCCTATTCAAATCTTTGAAGTCGGTACAAATTCTAATACCCCCAATGAGCTTACTCACCGGGGCCAAATTTGAAATCTAATCTGCATAGTCAATTGGTCTAATAAACCCTACATCCAATAATTTCTTGAGTTCCGCCTTGACCAATAGTGTGATCTGAGGATTGCTTTTTCTGAATTTTTGTTTGATTGGTTTCACACCTAATTGTAGGGAAGATGAAGGACTAACTTTGGGTCAAGTCTTGGCATGTCCACATAAGTCAATGCAAAATTTACTTTCTTCTTGAGAAGAATTTTGTGAAGTTTGCCTTTTCTTGTTTTGTCAGCGATGCTGTAAAGTGAATGATTTTTGGATTTTCAGTTGTTCCTAGATTGATCACTCTTGTGTCTCTTCAACAAGCAATGAAGTTTTTCTTGATAGGTAGGGGGTATGTCTAGTCTTCCATCCTTGGGCGCCTCAGAGAGGTTTTCACCCTCAGATACATCTTTTCTTTTTATTCCCTTTTTGTGGTCTAAAGGCGCCTTTCAATTTTCACTAGAAGACTTGTCTTTTTCTCTTTTTTTTTTTCCTTATTTTTATTTTCATTTTTACAATTGGAAGATGGAGTTGCCTCCCCAAAATATGCCATAGCATTCAAATCAATAGTGAATTTTGCCTTGTGATCACCCATTGGTATTCCTTTTCGTAACTCAAAGAACTCAAGTATAACCTCATCATTTTCAAAGTAATCCAAGCTTGGTGGTCCTTGCTAGTCCTAATCTATAAGTTGAGGGTATACTAGGGGCATGTTATCAGCGACACGATATAGTTCTTAGGTAACATGTGTTATAGGTAGGACAAAGGTATCTGAATCCCAAAAGGTCTTGGTCTAGGCTTGAGGACATGTGCTTGCGAGAGTGAGTAGAGTTTACGTGTTTGTCTTCTAAAGGTAACTCATTGGGATTAGGAAAGACATTATCTGGGGCATATGACTTAGAAGAATAGGACACCCACTCCCATTCATTGGAATCAACCTTGGCATAGTTTTCCTCAGGGGTCATGTCATCGTTAGAGGCACTCCCCTTCTCACACAAAGATAACTTAGTACTCAAAGGACCAATTTGTAATGGTACAAACCCAAGTCACTTGTGCCCAGGTTGTTTTTTTGGTAAAATAGGTTTTATGACACCTTGTTTTTGTGTGCCAAGGCTACTATGTCCATCATATCCCTTATTTTGCATTATTTTGAACCCTGGCCTATATTGTTCAATGGGTAATTGCATAAGAGGTTTCTCCTCTTCATCTTCAATATTTTCCTTTCTTGAATCTCCCCATTTGGAAAATGTAGTTAGGGTCTGAAACTAAATGACAACTTTAGGCTAGGGGATGTGGTTTTCCATAAGATTTTGAGGAAGGAGGTAGGTTCCCAATGTGAAAGGTTTGTGCCATGGTGTATTCTCCACACCTGCAATCTTGGACTTTGAATTTTCCTTTCAATAGTGTCATAGGGTCCACATATTTAGACGAACTAGAAGATGACGCTTCTAAGTTTATAGACACTTGGTGCTCATGAATCCCTCTTAGATTGGTACAATATTGAAAGGGATTAGGGTCACCTGGGATAGTAACCTCCATGCCATTGTATGGGTACTTTAGACATTGCTGGTATGTAGATGCCAATGTCTTCATCGCATGTATCCAACGATGACCAAGAATCATGTTGTAAGGTAAAGGTCCAACACTTGTAACAAGGTGTTTTATGTAGTGAGACTAATTTGGATAGGTAAAGTAATGACCCCTTTAGAAGGCCATTCTATATCATCATATGCTTTTATGGTTATTTTTCTGGAAGCATATATATCATCTTCAACGTATTCGAGAGCTATTATGACCCTCAATGTACAAATGTTCAGTCCTGCTCCATCATCTATCAATACTTGTATGATCTTGCAACTATTGGCAAATACCTCTAGGTGTAATGTGTCTTTGTGATGAGGACTATCACAAGGGATATCCTTTTCAGTTAAGGTGACATGTTGAGAAGCTGCAAGGTGACCTATCATGACCTGAAACTAGTCAACATTTATGTCAGTGGGAATTGTGGACTCTTGCAACGCTTTGTTTAAGCCAACTCTATGCATGGAGGATATGCGAAGCAATTCAAGGATATAAATTTGCGTATGTGTTTTTCCGAAATGGTCAAGAAGGTTATATTGACTAGTTGGTTGCAGCTTCAGACTGGGTCCTTGCAAGGTAAGCTTAGCTCGTCTAGTCGTCACTACACACAAAGGATCTCGTGCTTTGATATTAAAGGTGGCCACAAGACTATCTTGGTGAAAATCAATTGTATAATTATGAGGGGTCTTAGTATGATTCACATTATTCGAGTTGGAGCTGGAGGCTTTCCCCTTCCCATAATCAGGTAATGGAGTCTTGAAAATTATGTGATTAGTATTTGAGGACATTGTTGGAGGTTCTACGTCAATTATGCCTTGATCGATTAAACCTTGGATAGCGTGTTTCAAATGGAAGCATGTGGTTGTCTAGTGCCCACTAGACCGGTGGTATTAATAGTATTCTTGGTCTCTCTACCACTCAGGTTTGATTGGAGGTTCTTCTTTCAATTCAGGCAAACAGATCAAGTTTGATTGCAACAATTGTTTCACGATCGATTTGATGGGTTCTCCCAACGGTGTGAATTGCCTAGGCGACGTGTCTTTGGGCTAGGGAGGTTTGAGTTGTGTATTTTGTTGAACCATATTTGTCGTTGGATTTGATCAGGGAGGTTGATTGGTATATTGAGTATTCGAAACTGGGGGTGCTGTGAAACTAATCTTAGCTTGGGTATTGCCAATAGTTCTCACATCAACCACTCCATCATTAGTGACATTCTTATTTCGTGACCAAAATTTGTTCTTTTCATTTGACCCACTTGCATTATTGTTGTTATCTTTGTACAACCTAATGACACCCTTTTAATGAGAGCACTCTAAATGTTCATCACCACCATTTTTAATGAGAGCATTCTCAATGTTCGTCCCCTTTTTGATGATTTTATCGTTAGTGCTAGGAATTTGAATCTTTTACTCATACATTAATTTTAGTATAAGATTCTCGATGAATAAATTGATCTGTTATTCCTTGGGGATATCAAAAGAGCATTGGCTGACACGATTCTTCCATCGTTGTAAGAATGCAATGAAAGGTTTGTCTGTTTTCTGCTTGGTAGTACATAAATTCATCATGGTGATCTCATTAGTGATATTGAAGGCAAACTATGTTATAAATTTTCCAGGATCTAATGTTTCTAGGTAGGTTGACATACCATTCCAAGGCTTGTCCAGGGAGACTCCTAGGAAAAGATGCATAAGGTAGGTGTCATCGTAGGCAACCTCGACGCATGATGCATAAATTCTCTAATATGATCCTTGGGGTTTGCCTTTCCTTTGTACTTCTCAAATTTGTGTACTTCAAAATTTGGTGGGAATGAAGGCATATATAAATCCTTATCAAAGGGATTTGGACCTAAATCTTTCTCTATATATCCCTTTTTAGTGTCTTTAATCTTCAATGCCTCAACTTGTCGTGTCAATTCTTTGACTTGCTATATTAGCTCATCGGAAGGCGATGGTTTTGTGGGCCCATCATTCATGTTTGGGTTATCCCTTTGTCCATAAACCATGCCTCTAAATGGATTTTGGTTACGATGGTTTGAAATAGATGTCCTTGGTGAACTTACAGGTGATGAATTTTGAGATTGCTTGCATCTATATTGATTTGGGCGAGGGAATTGATATTGCAGTCCAGGATGAGTATGTTGCCCAATTTGCGAATATGGTTGATATGCTCGAGAATGTGTCATCAAAGCATCGTATTGAGGATGGTGTAATTTATGTTGGACATTGGACTGAGCAAATGATTGAATTTGTTGTCCCCCTTGTTGATGTTGCATGGTTGGCAGGTCTCGTTCTTGATAAGGCACATATTGCTCGTGTGTCACTTGAGGTTGTTGGGTAAAAGGATGCTGTCATGCCGCTTGGTGTGATTTTCCAACATGAGGAAAGACTGGAGGTTGTTGATATTGATATTGAGGCTTTGTATGATGATGTGTCATGGGTTGAAATCAAGGGCATTGAGTGGGTTTGATTCGTCTTCTTTCATTTGTTTTCCACAATTTGATTGTCTAAGGGATTTATCACAAGTTGTATATTAACATTTCTTTTTCTCTTGATTTGTTTGTGTTATCTTACCCGAATTTCCCTGGGGTCCACCAAAGTGCATACTTGTTACTACATTTAAAAAGGAGACTATTGTTATGTATGTGGAGCCTAATCAGACTCAGGTTCTTTCGGCGCGGTTTCCCCCCATACTTATCTACAGGGGATTGGGGGCAGCGCCCCCAAGCTCGGGGTCAAGGGGCAGAGCCCCTTGCGGGGTCCTGGGTTATGTCAAAAATACGTGTGTAAAGGGCTTAGGGTTTTGAGTTTTCATTGTATGAGGGATTTTCGTAGCTTCCTGTGGTGGTATTGAGTTGCAGGTTTCAGATTGTAATTACTGGATAATAATAAAGATATTGGACTCGCTGTTGGTGGACATAGCCCAGGGATTGGGTGAACCACGTTAAATCTCTGTGTCTTTGTGTTCTCTTCCGTGCATTAATATTTGCATTTTTCTGCTTATTATTCTAACAAGTGGTATCAGAGCGAGGTTTTTTCGTTCGTTCTTTCATCTATTCTCTGAA
>MU225857.1:1923078-1947636 GCA_018584345.1 Thuja plicata | reverse complement strand
GGATGATGGACAGTTAAAGTTGGAGAAGATACATATAGATGATAATCCAGCAGATATGTTTACAAAGGCAGTGACAAGGGAGAAGCTGAATTCCTCTTCAGCTTCGGTTGGTCTTCTAGACTGAACATAATAAAAGAACAACAGAGTCCAGGGTGGTTTCTTTATTCTAGTGGGAGCTACAGGTTTGGTCGATCAGTCTCCAAGTGGGAGGATATTGTTGTGGAGTCTGATGAGTCTCCAAGTGGGAGATTGTTATGTATGTGGAGCCTAATCAGACTCAAGTTCTTTCGGCCCGGTTTCCCCCCAGACTTATCTACAGGGGATTGGGGGCAGCGCCCCCAAGCTCGGGGTCAAGGGGCAGAGCCCCTTGCGGGGTCCTGGGTTATGTCAAAAATACGTGTGTAAAGGGCTTAGGGTTTTGAGTTTTCATTGTAAAGGGGTGGATGAAAAATGCAACTTAAAAAAGATAAGGTGTACCCTATAACTCTAAGACGTTTTGGGTAATGCAAGCCAAAGGTGAACAATGAGATGGTATGGGTTGCTAAAGGTGATTCAACAAAATGAAGGCAAAGGACAATATGATAATGATAATGTTATGACAATGTGGAGGACAGGGACCTAAATGCAAGTTAGGGGTAAGGACCAAATGAAGGATGACTACGAGATATGATAAGTCCAAAAGGATGATGACAAGATGGTAACAAGGACAAGTTCTAAATGAAACTTAAGGCCATAAACTAAGACAAGTAAAATGAATGAGCAAAGAAGGTAAGATGGGATGGACTAAGGTAATGACCAAAATGGGTACTATGGAAGATTGGACCCTAAGATGAATGATACAAGTGAGACAACCTAAGGAACACCTATGTATGGAGGGTTGAAACAAAGTGGCAAGGTTTTGAGTTTCCTATGTTTGCAAGGTTGAAAATTTGGACAACGATTGATCAAGGTTTGATGAATTTGTTTGTGTAAATAATCAAAGGTTTGGACAAGTGATGTTCGATTAGGAATATGTTTTAAACACACACCCTAAACAAAGTGGGCATTTAGGAAATGAAGACAAGCACAACCTATGGTTTAGGATAGGACAATACTTGTTAAAACTCCTTACAATAAAATACAACTTTCAATCGGATAGATAAAATCTTGGAGGCATTGGCTCCTCCTTAAATGACACTCACTTCTCGGGCACACCAAGCTTCAAATTTTTAAAGACCTGGAGATCTTGAGAAATTTTGTATCTCTAATTGAAGAGTACACGAGGGTTATCTTTTGGATGCATGTATCACAGTACCCGGGTCAACAAGTAGGGCATTTTGGCCACTAAAACAATAGGTTTCTAATAACAATTCAAGTGAAATGTAATGAGCATCCAAAGAGCCACCTGAATCTCTAACCTATCCTACTAGGGGTCTAATATACTTAAAGGTACACTCCCTTTCAAACCGACATTGTACATTATGCACTAATTTTGAACAAAGTTGGTTTTGGCCTTATCCTTAATTTATAGAGCAGACCAATTGACACTTGCTTTGAGGTTGTTCCCTCAGGGTGAGTACCTCTTTTCCCACCAAGACATGCCTCTCTACTTGGTTCTATCCTAAACAAAAACATGCCAAAGCACCAAACACATCAAAACACTTGATAAATTTTAAGCACCAAATTGAAATTTTTGCTAAACTAAATAGACAATTGGTTTTTGTATGCAATAAAAACTAGTTGTAATAAGAATGTCTAAGCAAGTTAAGCAAGTTAAATAGTCAACAAACTAATCTATTACAACATATACGATAAGATAATAAAAGAAAACCAAAGCCTAAATAAGTGCAAAACCTTGCTAAATCCTTGAAGAGATCCCCTTTTGAAGTAGATTTGTAAAAAATGGACATTGATATGGGCGCTCAAATGTTAGTTCTCAAGCGTCAAAGAAGGATGTGGGAGGATTTTTGCATAAGGGTGTTGTTTTTCTTGTGTTTTTGATCTCAAAGTGACATGGTAACTTTGTATAAAAAGGTGGATGAATTGTGAAGGATTGAAGATTCAATTATAGGTTTGAGGAGGTTTGAATGGAGGGTCGAAATTGAAAGTTTGTGAAGGGATAGGATGCATTTGAGGGGAAACACATGGATAATGCTTTCTCAAATCCTTAACATGGTGACAAGTGTCACCATGAGAGTGTTTGAGAGGACATTGGGGGTTGGGGAAGATATGCCACATAGACATATCTTGTCTCAAATCTCAAAGGTTAATCCTTGAGGAATGTGACCATTTTGGGAAATGAGAGTGATTTTGGAGAAGTGGGAGAAATGAATAAAATATTCCTTGGAGGGGACAAAGATGTAAGAATATGGTTGGGAGTGTAAGAGGGTATTTAAGATTGACAAGTGGAGAGGGAATTGAGATTGGAGTTGATGGGACAAGAGATTGACTTTGGTTTGGGTTTGGATTTCTTAGTTCTTGTGATTAGGATTGTGCAAATATTTAGGGTGAGATTAGACTTGGGTTAAGGTTAATTAGTGGGGAAGTGGGAGATTTAGGAGAATGCAAGTGGGAGGAGAGAGAATGAGTGGATGGTTAATTAGTTAAACAAGTGTGTTTAACTAATTAAGAGGATTAGTATGTGCAAGAGGTTGGATTGAGTTAGAACCCTAGGTTAGGTGGTTTAGAAGATGGTTAGGTAGGGGTTAAAGTTAGGAGCCATGTGCTCAAATAGAATTAGATTGATTAATTTAATTCATAAATAGAGGAAAATGAGGTAAATAAATAAATTGAAACAAATAGGAGTATTTGTTTAATTAATAGAAGGGGATTTAATCAAATAGCCATTGGTCTCTTATTTAATTAATTGGACTATAATTAATTAGAAGGTTGACATATAATTAAATAATAAAATATTTAATATTAATTCCTAGAAGAGAAGTAAATTTGATTAAGAATTTAGTAATCAGATTTAGGTGTTTACAATTCCAAATTAAATTCTTCGACAAACGTCCTGCACCAAATATTTTTTGTAGTTTCAAAATAAGGCCTTCAACAACTGATTAGCACTTGTAGAAGCCTACAAAAAGAGAAAAATTAGCCCCCCAAGAAAAGCAAAGCATAACGAAAACAAATCTAATCTAATTCAACAAAAACAATTTTTAATCTAAAAACAAAATCTAATCTTAAAAAAATTAATCTAATTAACAAACAAAATCTAATCTAATCAAAAGTTAATCTAATTAACAAAAACTTAATCTTAAAAAAAACAAACTTAATCTAAAAACAAAATCTAATCTAATTTAATAGCAAAATTAATTCTAAATAAAAAACAATACTAAATTAAATTAATCTAATTAACAAAAAGAAAAATTTAATCTATTTTTTTAAAAACAAAATCTATACTAAATACTAGTTCTAAATTAAAAATTTATCTAAATAAAAAACAAATTAATCTAAACTAACAAAAATTAAAAAGAAACTAAAGAGACAATCTCCAGGCAGTCTTCCTCTCTCTTTGTTTTGGAATTTTACTTTTTTATCATTTCTTGTGACCACCTCGATCTGCTGTGCAAACTCTTAAACCTGCATTTTTTTTAAAGACTTTCCCAAGAATATCAAAATCTCCCAAGATCTTCCCTGTTAGCAAATATGTGAATTCCTGTCTCCAAAATTTGTGATGACATTAAAAATCAAAATCAAGACTAATGGAGGAATGCATGATTGACCATCATGTTGAAACTTGTTTTTGTGCAGTGACAATTGGCATGGCAGAGATAGATGGGCGTGTATCAGATGTCTTACTCCAATAAATGATGGACAAACACATCCATAAAACCCCTCCCTTAAAATCCTTCTCACGAACACCACTTTGTGTTATTGATTCTCTTTACATCCCATTAACGAAGCGTCTCTGGTGATGTCTGTTATCACTGCAGACCACGTAACTGAATACCCATTATTTTTTGCAAAACAAAAAAATTCAAAGAGGAGAGTCCTTGATAATGCTCCGTCAAATGCAGGAGCTTGGATTACAATAAAATCAATTCATGTTTGCTAGTGCCCTTGGTGATTGAGGCAACTTGGTATCACTTGAACAAGGGAATGTTATTTTGAAACTTCACAACAACCACTCATTCATATTCAATGAAAGCATTGACAATTTGATTCAAAATATTGATATTAATATTCCAATTCAATATATCAAATTTTATAAGAATTGCTTCAATAAGAATTGAGACCCACAATTTTGTGCCATACATATTTCAGAATTAAGAAAAAAAATTTCGACTAAGAAATAGAAGCAACATTTTACTAGATTTACAGCTTATTCACATCGGGTTCACCATTTGTAGATTGGAAAAATGGTTAGTGTACGAATATAAAAACTCAACCATGAAAGCAATAAATCATATTCAAAATTATCCATAATCTTCAATGAAGTGATTAGCTAAAATTTGCATAAAAAATAATGTGAAAACTTAAAAATCAAATCATGATCCATTATTCTTCTTTCTCCTCCAATTAATATTGCTTTTGATATGACAATTGCACTAATAGCATTCAAAAAGCAAGTATGAAAAACTTGATAATAATGAAGATACTCGAATCGTAGTTAGCCACCAAAAGAAGAAGAAAGCTCATTAAATAGAAAACTACCTCAAAAACTGAACGATCATGATGAAGAAACGAACAAAGGGTTAAGAAAAACCAATAGACAATAACAAAAGCTTGATAATAAACTCAATTTGGAAAATTTCCCTCCAAAAACCCAAAAGACAGTTAAATAAATTCATACTTGAATGCAAAAATAAAAAGAGAAACAAAAATATTAAAATATTCAAATGTATAATAAAAGACAAAAAAATATAAATAAATAAAATTTATTCATGCCTAAAGGGGACATAGGGAAATTAATTTAACTAATTAATTCCCTAGAAAGAATATTATGCATTAATTAAATAATTTGTAAATTATTTAATTAAACATGCCAAAATGACCAAATGCAAAGGAAGACAGAAAGAAATGACAGTTGAATAGATAAATCATAATAATTTAAAAATAATTAAAAATGATCAAAATGACAAAATTGACTAAGGACATAAAAGATGACTAAAAAGGGTACTAGGGACAATGACCATTTTAGGCACACACACACACACACACACACACACACACACACTAGAATGCAATTGTTTGTTTCCACCCGAGAATTCTTTCTCTTTTTTTAGGATATTTACATCCTTGTTTACAACCATTTCTTTGTGTGAAAGTGCATGTCTATTATAAATGACCTTTCATTTGGAATGCACAATGTGTTGTCCTTTACCAAGTAATCCCTTACCTAGCAATAGGGAAGGTGTGTATACTTGATCCTTCTTCCTCATTTCCTTGACCTTTCCAAAATATCCATTATCTTTATGACATGATGCCCTTCTTTGCATGGATTTGTTTGTTTTACACGACGACTTTTTTTTCCAGGAGGTTTACATCCTTTTTTACAACCTTTTCCTTGTTTTAAAGTGCATTTATATTATAAAATATCTATCTCTTAGGGTATATAATGTGTTATCTTTATACTTTCCTTCACCCGTAGGGGGGTAAGGTTTGATTTCTTAATCGTTTGTTCCTTTCTAAGAATCCAATTCCTCTCGGTTATGTGATATTTGTTTGTCACATGATATTCTTTCTTGCATTAAATTTTTTATTTTACATGAGGATGTTCTCTTTTTTGAGAGATCTACATCTTGGCTTACAACATTTTCCTTTCCTAAAAGTGCATGTCTTGTTGAATATGCAAGACAATTGAAAGGGGGGCTAAATTTGCTGTCCATAAACTTATAAACCTTCTTAATCCGTTAATCAGTTTCACCAACCACACATTAATCTTTAATTGCAAAAAGACTCACTACTATAGGCTCACTTCCCAGAAGAAGATGGATAAAATAGAATAGATCCACCACTAATGCACAATAATAACTCAAACACTAATCTTTTGTTCATTGCTTTTGATAACCAACACTTGATTATCCACACTATCCTCAATCATACTTTACAACATCTCAAACATGTACGAAGACAAATCCTCTTTCATACATCCTCTTTTCTTAAGTACACACTTGCACAAGTTTACACAAATATCACACTCCACACCATCATAACTTTTCTTTATTTATATCAATTCTTTATTTGTGAAGTCTTCCACTATTAGTCAAATACAATTTGAATTATGTCAGAACTAAATATTTTTGTGGTGGGGAGGAATGTGAAGTGGACCACAATATGTCATAGATGGAACTAAAAATAACATTATACATGCTACATTTCATCTTGCATTCACTGAGACAAATGATGGAAATATAAACACTTGAGGTCATCCAAACCTAGAGAAGAACACCATCAAAATTTGAAACAAATTCTTCAAAGACAAAAGCCTCGTGAAAACTTGATGCAAGGAGGGTAGGAGAATAGGGGCCCAAGGCACTCCTAGCTAACCAAACCAACTTGTAGAACAACTCGGAAGAAACAACACATAAATGGAGAGAAGAAACAACACATAAATGGAGAGAAGAAACAACATATATATATTAATTCGTCAAACTTAATACATGCCAGGCTGTAAGGCCTTCCTAGTTTCAGCTATATACATTCAGAGGCTTACAGAATAATCCTGATACATGCGAGGTCACAGACCTTCCATCCAAATCTGCTAACCCTTAATCTTCTATCCAAAAAACTCCCCCTAATCGAAGAAAAAAAAAACCAAATATATACAAGAGTCCACCAAAGAGGTCGACACTCAGATCCTAAAGATCCAACATAGGAAACATCAAAGAACCAAATTTAGGTCCACACACATCCCAATGAGAGATGTCACATTAATTACACTACAGAAATTAAATGCAGAAGTCATCCAGAAGATCCAACATCAAAATAAACAACTTGGTAACAAGCCGACTGAGCAACAAGAACAACTTGGTGAAGACCAAGCAACAACAACGACTAGGTAAGAACGTAACTGAGTAAGAGAAACAATTCGGTGAAAACCAACCGAACAACCAAAACATCCATCAAGACCCATCGGTAAAGCAAGACATAACAAGTAACCGAGCAACAACAGTTACTGAGAACTTTACCGAGCAACCTCCAACAATCTACTGAACCAAAACAAACATATTTTTGGTTTATCAGGATTGCCAAACAACCCAAGATGCTCTTTCATTAGACACTTGGAGTTGAAAGAAATGATTCTCTGAATCATGTGTCAGGTACAACCTGAATGGAATCCAACTTAGATTGAGAAATCCAAGATAAGTCCTCCAATAGTCTGTTCTTCCATTTTATCAAATATTCCATGTATTCCTTTCCTCTTGTACTTTTGCCAACTCTCTATTTCAAAATCTGTTCAACTTCCTCTATCTATTTCTTAGGATAATCACTCGGTACTGTCACTTCATCAGGTTCATGATACTCATACAAATATGAAATATTGAATATAGGTGATATATCCATGTCATCAGGTTATTCCACTTCATAAGCATTTCCACTGTCAAATCTTCTCAATATTTTGCAAGGACCAAATTTATTCATTTTTAATTTTCCATATTTTCCAATAGGAAATCTGCCTTTCTTCAAATGAACCATAACTGCATCACCAACTTCAAAATTTTTATGTCTCCTTGATCTGTTTGCACTATCCTTTTATTTTTGATTACTTTGCTCCAACTTAAGTTTTACATCCTCATGCAATGTCTTCATGAACTCAGCAAATTTCTCTCCTTCATTACTCCTCTTCTCTTCTCCAACAATATCCCTCAAGTATGATATACCTCTTGGTTGTGTGCCATGAACAATCTCAAAAGGTGTCTTTCTAGTACTTCTATTTATTGAACTGTTATATGCAAATTCTGCTTGTGACAATATCAGATCCCAATTACTCGGTGTGTCTCCAACTAAGCATCTTAACAAGTTACCCAAACTTTGGTTTACAACCTCTGTTTGTCCATCAGTCTGTGGATGAAATGTAGAACTATACTTCAACTCGGTGTCCAACTTATTCCAAAGTGTTTTCCAAAAATACCTGACAAACTTACTGTCTTGGTCAGAGATGATATTCCTCGATAATCCATGCAATCTAACAATCTCCTTAAAGAAAAGATCTGCTATATCTACTGCATTTGATGTTTCCTTACATTGTATGAAATGTGTCATCTTAGAAAATCTATCCATAACAACAACTATGGAATCATTACCTCTTGCTGTCCTCGGTAAGACAAGAACAAAATCCATGCTGATATGACTCCAAGGTTTCTTAGGAATAGAAATCGGTGTATACAATCCAGTATCCCGACTTACTCCTTTTGCAACTTGAAAAACTCCACAACTTTTCACAAATTTCTGAACATCCTTATACAACTGAGGCCAAAAATACCTTTCCTTAAGAAGACTCAATGTTTTATCAATATCAAAATGTCCAGCCAAACCACTACTATGTTTCTCCTTTATCAAATTAGTTCTCATTGATCCTCTCGGTATGCACAACTGAATACCTTTGAACAACATATCTTCTTGAATGAAATAGTCTTCATACTTACTTGGTTGATTTTGAATAGGTTCTCTGCACACTCTCCACTGCTTAGAAAAATCAGGATCATTTTCATACAAATGCTTCATGTCATGAAAACCAAGAACTTCAATTCTCATTTCAGTCAACAAAGATCTTCTTCTACTCAATGCATCAACAACTTGGTTAGAAACTCCACTCTTATGCTTTATCACAAATGTGAAACTCTGCAAATACTCTACACATTTCACATGTCTCTGATTCAATTTATTCTTACTACCCAAAATTATAAAGCCTTATATTCAGTATACAACACAAATTCACTTGGCATCAAATAATGTCTCCATTTCATCAGAGCTTGAACAATAGCATATAATTCTTGATCATAGACATAATATTTCCTTTTAGCATCATTCAAATTTTTACTAAAAAAAGAAACAGGTTTGCCTTCTTGGGTCAACACAACTCCTATTGTAATCCCACTTGCATCACATTCAACTTGAAATACCTTATTGAAATCAGGTAAGGCTAACACATGCAATTCAACAACCTTTTTCTTCAAAGTCTCAAAACTCTTATCAGCTCCATGTGTCCATTTGAATTCTCTTTTGTCTCCTCTCATTGTCTCAGTCATAGCATTACAAATAGAACTAAATTTTTTGATAAAGTTCTCGCAAAAACTTGCCAATCCATGAAATGATCTTACCTCACTGACATTCTCAGGTGTAGGCCAACTAAGTATAGCTTCAACTTTCTCAGGATCCATCTTCAGACCATCAGCTGAAATCACAAAACCTAAATACACAAGTTCTTGTTTCATGAAGGAACACCTTTTCAGATTTATTAGCAACTTTTCCTCTTTCAATCTCTGTAATACTTGTCTTGTATGCATCAAATGCTCTTCTCTAGTTTTATTGAATATCAGAATATCATCCAAGTATATAATCACACATTTATTCAAGAATTTCTTCAAAACTTCATTCATTAACCTCATAAATGTACTTAGTGCATTAGTTAAACCAAAAGGCATAACCAACTACTCATACAAAACTTCTCTTGTCTTGAAAGCAACCTTCCATTCATCACTTTCTCTGATTCTAATATGATGATATCCACTCTTCAAATCAATTTTGGTAAAATATTTTTCTCCACTCAAACAATCGATTATATCGACCATCCTCAGTATAGGAAACCTATACTTAACTATGATCTTATTGATTTCTCTTGAATTAGTTCACATTATCCATTCTCCATTCTTCTTAGGTGCCAATACAACTGGTATTGCACATGGACTCAAACTTTCTCTGATTAAACTCTTGTTCAACAACTTATGAACTTGTCGGTTGAGTTCTTCATTCTCAGTCCGTGTCAACCGATGTGGTGCCTTGATCAGTAAACTAGCTCCAGGAATCAGATCCATACAATGACTAATATCTCTCATTGGTAGAAAACCATCAAGTACATTATTTGAAATGATCTCCTTGTACTCGGTAAGAAAATTATTAACTTCTGCAGGAAATTCATCTTCTGTATTCTTACTCAATTTGTTAGGAATCAAAGCATAACAAATATCATTTCTTTTCAAATCCTTAACAAACTGTCTACCTTCTATCAGACAAAATTTCATAGATGTACATATCTCATCAACAAATTCTTCAACCAAAGGTAACAATGTTTTTTTCTTACCATCAACCCAAATAGTATATACATTCACTCTTTCATCATGTATAGCATGTCTATCGTATTGCCATGGTCTACCCAACAAAATATGACAACAATCCATTGGCATAATATC
Source organism: Thuja plicata (assembly GCA_018584345.1). NCBI lineage: Eukaryota > Viridiplantae > Streptophyta > Pinopsida > Cupressales > Cupressaceae > Thuja > Thuja plicata. Next base: position 1,937,299 of record MU225857.1, on the reverse strand, counting down.
ACACAACACCTTATCATAATACTTTCCAATTTTTAGATTCACAAAACATTGTTCACTTACCATTAATGTATGCTCATCCTTGATCTATGAAATCTAATAGGGCTTCAAATGCTTCATTCTTTCCAACTGTAACTTTGTGACCATCTCCTCAGATGCCAGATTCTCTGAGCTTCCACTATCAACAATTACCTTCCAAACTGTGTCTGCAACTCTACATCTGGTCTTGAACAAAATTTTCCTGACAGGATCTTGCTTATCTTTCTCACTCAAAAGTATCCTTCTGATCATTAGATTTCCTTCCTTCTCAGGTTCATTTGGTGACTCTTCTTGCACCAAAGCATTTCTGCTACTGCCAAATTTCTTTCTTGCATGTGTACACTCAAAAGATCTATGTCCTTCTTCACCACAATTGTAACAAGTTCCTTGGAACCCTCTTCTGCTGTAACCACCTCGGGAGTAGTTGCCTTTTCCTTGGGATGAAATTCCACCTTTCCATTCTGTCTTTCCTTTCTCTTGATATGTGTCTGAATTTGTCTTGTCTGGTTCAGATCTACTGTTTTACCATGAGATCTACCTCTTCCTCTAGGGAATCTACCACCTCTTTATCTTTGCCTTTGTTAATATATTTTGTACAATTTCTCGTCATTTTTTATAGGGAAAACTGAAGTGCCTCTTCAATGCTCTCCATATTTACCAAGCTGATCTCATCTTGTATAAAAATTATTAATCCATTCATATACCTTGCTATTATTTCCACTTCATCTTCAACATGTCCAGATCTGATCTCCAATCTGTAGAATTCATCGGTGTAATCTTTTACCTAACTATCTTTCTGCTTCAAACTTTGCATTCTCCTTACTAGGTTAATCTGGTAATCACAAGGTAGAAACTTGCCTTTCAATTTTTTTATCATCTTATCCCATACCTTGATCTTATCTTTACCTTTCTTCTTCCGATCCAATTGCAGATGCTCCCACCACAAGGACACATGACCTTTCAACTTTGTACTTGCAATGTTTACTTTCTTCTCCTTTGATACATTGTCATACTCAAAGTATTTTTCCATCTTGGTTATCCAATCTATCAACTCACCAGAATCTAACTTTCCACTATACTTAGGAGGGTTAAACTAGGGTGTGGACTTCAAGCTTGTCAATGCTCGCAGGAATCTCTCTTCTTCTCGTTCCATCACATGTGCAGGTGAAACTTCTCCTTGCACTTCTTCCAATTCATGATCACTAACATCTTCAAGATGTCTTTCTCTTTGCTGGACTGTCTCAACAACTTCCAATATTGCAGCCATCTGTCTTAACATATTAGCCATACCTAGATATGCATTTCCTCTTCCATGAACCATATTGAAATCCTCTGCAATTGTAGGTCAGATCACAATCTGCTACCCCACAACAAAATCAACCAACTCAGGTTAGGGCTTACAAGAAGTAACCTAGATATCACCTTCACTTTGATACCACCTAACACAAGGAGGGTAGGAGAACAAGGGCCCAAGGCACTCCCAGCTAACCAAACCAACTTGCAGAACAACTCGCAAGAAACAACACAGAAAGGGAGAGAAGAAACAAAAAATATATATACTTCGTCAAACTTAATACATGCCAGGCTGTAAGGCCTTCCCAATTTTGGCCATATACATTCAGAGGTTTACAGAATAATCCTGATACATGCGAGGTCACATACTTTCCATCCAAATCTGCTAACCCTTAATCTTCTATCCAAAAAAACTCCCCCCTTATCTAAGAACAAAAAATGAAATATATACAAGAGTCCACCAAAGAGGTCGGCACTTAGATCCTAAAGATCCACCATAGGGAACAAAAAACACCCAGATTTAGGTCCACACACATCCCAATGAGAGATCCCACATTAATTACACTACAAAAATTAAATGCATAAGTCAGCCAGAAGATCCAACATCAAAATAAACAACTCGGTAAGAAGCCAACCGAGAAACATGAACAAATCGGTGAAGACCAGCCGACCAACAAAAATGACTCGGTAATAAGGTAACTGAGTAACAGAAAAGACTCGGTGAAAACCAAGCGAGCATCCAGAATATCGACTGAGACCCGTCGGTAAAGAAAGACAGAACAAGTAACGGAGCCACAACAATTACCGAACACTTTACCAAGCATCCTCCAATAATATACTGAACTAAAACACACATATTTTTGGTTGATCAGGATTGCCAAAGAACCCAAGATCCTCTTGTATCAAAACTAAAATGAATGAAGCTAAGGACATCAATATTCATTTCCAAAACTACACCATCAGAAACTATCATGTGGAGAAATGCAAATCATGCATTTCAGGTAAAGACCACTGTCAGTCATAGCTAGACAAAGACAAATGTTAGTACACCTATAATTTTTTCTAAACCAAAAAAAATTGAAAGAAGCATCTCCAAATAGTCTTCAATAACATACCAAAAAATCTTCAATAGATTCTCATCATACAAAGTATTCATAGAAATATACTCAACATTGGAATGGTAGAAAGAAGTCACTAATGAAAATAGTAGCAAGTTGACATCAATAAAAACCACACTAACTTAATCAAACCAACTCCAGATTTACTAAAACAAATAATTTTACTCAATTCCACAACAATCTCCCCTTTCTTCATTGATTGAAACACACCAACGAACACATTTAGATAGTATCATACCAAAAATTAACCATACCAAAAACTCTCCCTCGTTGACATCAATGAAAAAGACCAAATAGACATCAATGAAAAAGACCAAATATGAAACAAGTCACTCATTCTTCTTATCTCCCCCTAAGATATATAAATCATCTCATAATAGCACATGGCTCCCCCTAAGAGGTAGCTATAATCATTAGTCCAGACTAAAAAAAATGCATGAAGTTCACTAAACTAATACACATCCACATGCATTTAGCTCTAATAAGGAGGGGCAATCACCCCTAATTTCTCTTTGAGATTTGAAAGTATCCTTAGGTAGTGCCTTGGTAAAAATATCAACAATTTGTTCATTTTTAGGCACATAGTCAAGGTTCACCGCATTCTCCAAACCTTTTCTCTTAAAAAGTGATACAATATTGAAATATGTTTTGTTCTTGAATGTAGTACTAGATTCTTTGAAATATTTATAGCACTAGTATTGTCACATATAATGGAAATAGGTTCATCAAACATTATTCTAATATACTTAAAATCTTATTTCATACATAGTATTTGAGTACAACATGAATCAATAATAACATATTAAGCTTAAATAGTAGATAGAGACACTGAGTCATGTTTTTTACTTGACCAAGTGACCAACCTAGGTCCAAGGAAAAATACACCTCCGCGAGTACTCTTTCTTAGATCAAAACATCCATCCTAGTCAGTATATTTATAATTCATCAAAGTAAAGTCTAATTTTTTGGGGTACCATAGTCCAAATTCTTCAGCTCCTCTCAAATATCTAAGAATCCACTTCACAACTACAACATGAGATTCTCTAGGATCTTTTTGAAATTTGGCTACAAGACAAATAACATGCATGATATATAGTCTGGTAGTAGTCAAATATAACAATCCAACAATCATTGATTTATATTTTATTTTATTAACCTTAGGAGATTCATCATATTTACTCAACTTACAACTAGTGACCATAGGTGTGCATACCGGTTTAACATTCTCCATCCCACAATTTTTAAACATTTCCTTCACATAATTTGATTGTAAAATGAAGATACCTTAAATTTTCTAAATAAATCACAATCCCAAAAATAAATTCATTTCCCCAATCATGGACATTTCAAACTCTTTTTACATTTCCTCAACAAACATTTTACACATGCTGTCATTTCCCGCAAAGATGATTTCATCCACATTAACAACTATGATCAAGGTATCATTTAAATCAACTTTAAAGTAAACATTACTATCAATTGTACCTTTTTGAAATCCTTTCGTTGGAAAACACTTGTCAAGGCTTATGTACCAAGCTATGGAAGCTTGCTTTAGTCTACATAATGTCTTTTCCAATTTGTATACAATGTCTAGATCATCTGATAGCTTGAAGCCTTTCAGTTGTTGTATGTACAATTCTTCTTTTAGTTATCCATTCAAGAATGTAGATTTAACATCCATCTAATATACTTTAAAGTCCTTATTTGCTGCAAAATATAAAAACATTCTAACAACCTCCATTCTTTCCATAGGAGCATAAGTCTCCTCAAATTCAATTCTTTCCATTTGTGTGTATCCTTTGCATAAAAGTCTAGTTGTGTTCCTTACTACGTGTCCATCTTCATCTAGTTTATTTTGGAAAACCCATTTTTTTCAAATTACATTCTTATCTACCAATTCTGGGACCAATTCCCAAGTCTAATTCTTCTCGATCTGATCCAAATATTCTTTCATAGCCTTCATCCAATTGTGATCACTATAGGTCTCTTTTATAGTCTTTGGTTCAACTTCAGAAATCAAACATAGATTGAATTTTTGTTCAACATCTTTACTTCTTGTCATTAGTCCTTTGTTCTTGTCTCTAGTTATCTAATCTTCTGAATGATTCTTCTGCACATATCTAGGAGTCTTAGGAGTGGTTATCAGAGAAACCTCCACATCATTCTATTATTTATTTTACTTAGTATTCTTTTCTTGTTTGTTGGTAGTTTGTTTTGATTCATATCCAACCTCTATCTTTGTATTCTTTGCTGTGTTTTCATCAAATTTTGAATTTGTTCTTTCAACTATTCTTCTCGGTCTTTTAATGTAACGTTTGTAAGTTTTATTTTTAGTAGATTATCCTATAAATATTCCTTCATCGTCTTTGGTATCAAACTTTCCAAGACTTTCTTCGTCTCTTTTGATATAACATTTGCTTCCAAATATTCTAAATATTTCATAGAAGGGGCTCTTCCATACCATACCTCATATAATGTTGTCCCGAGATTATTTTTAATCTAAACTCTGTTCAATGTGTAAACTATAGTTAGTATTTCATTTTTCCAGTAGATTTCTAGTAGATTTTATTCCTTGATCATGGTTTCTTATGCTTCCTAAATTGTTTTGTTCATTATTTGAGCCACTCTATTTTGGTGTAGTGTTCTAAGAGGAGATAAATGTCTTCTTTCACCTTGTAGACTTCTTATTCTAGTATATCCACATAGATCAATGTGCGCTAACTTCAACAGTTTAGTAGTAAATTGTTCTTTAGCCTTGAAAGATCTTGGTTGTGATCCAACTTGACATACTTTGAAAAAATTGTTAGAAGGTCTTGTAAGCTTCAAAAATTATCTCATATCTTGTAAGGAATTTATCTTCATCATGTTTTAAAAATTGATATGAACATCCTCTGATCCTACAGACAATTCTCATTGATCTGATACATCAATCGGTATCCACTAGAAATCTTCAACTGGTACATGTTTCCTCTAGTCTTCTTTCTAGCAGAAAATATAGTTTTGGATTTATTCCTTATCTCACAACCATCTTCCTAGAATGAAAGGTTATATCCATTCTAACACATCTATATATCGCTCGAGATATTATGACTCAACGCTTAACATAATAAACAATATTAGTACTGTGCTTGCCATCAAAAATAATAGAACCAATTCTAACTATTCTACCTCCTTGATCACCACTAAATGTAACACATCCTCCATCATATTTATCAATTTCATAAATTTATTTTTATCACCAAACATATGATTAGAACATCCACTATTAATGAACCATTCATCTTTGTTTCTTCTTACACGTAAAGTATAATTCATTGTATTTGTAACCTTAGTTTCTACTTCTAGAGAAATAACAGAATTAGTAGGATGAGATTCTTCTTTTATTTTTAAAAATAGGTATTGATCATCTTCTTGATAATCAGATTCATCATTAGAAATACTATCTTCTTCTCTAACATAATAACCATTTCTATTGAACTTTGCTTTACTTTCTTTGTTCTTTTGTTTCATAATTCTGTCACGACACCTAGAAGATAATATCGTATCTTTCCATAGTGGAAACATTTAAAAGGTAACTTACCTCTATATTTCCTAGTTCCCTTCATTTTTTCTAGAAAATTTCACTTGATCTCATCAAAATCTTGTTTTTTGGATTTCTCTTCTTTTGCAGGTTTGGTAGCCATGAAAACAATTTTTGTTCTTGCATCGATAGTACCAAATTTCCTCATTTTAAAAGTAAGAAAAGATCCATACATATTTTCTCTAGAACACTTATTCAAATTTTGAGTTTCTTCAATAGAAAATACGTTAGAGCTATAATCTTTAGTAAGAGTTATAAGCACCTTTTGTACCACATCATTTCTCACAAAGTGATGCCAAGACTTCTAATCTCATTTACTAGATCATCAATCTTATGTAGGTAGGTAGTTATAGTATCTTCTTCCAACCATAGACCTTCATACTTAGCCGTTGAATTCTACATCTTATCCTTTTAGACCATATCATTTCCTTCATATGTTATTTTCAACTTTTCCTAAACATCATAAACAATTTCCAAAGATACAACTTTTCTCAATTCAGTTTTAGTTAGAGTGCTAAAGATCTCATACCTTATCCTTTCATTATTTTCATATGCTTCAATCTCATCCAAATTAATCAGTCCATTTTTAGGTTTCACATATTGAGTTTCCATACCTTCCAAGTATTGTATTTGAGTGAAACCAAATATCCTTGCATCTCACTTTCCAATATGCATAGTCAGATCCATCAAAATTAGGAAGTTTCAGTGTGTGTCATCATGATCTCCTTAAGCGGTTAAGCTCTTTTCCAAGGAACCACAACTTAAATACCAATTTTTGAATATGAAAGACAATTGAGAGGTGGGGGTGAAGCATTTTTTCAAATGTTTTTAAACCTTCTTAAAACTTTAATCAGTTTTAACAACTACACATTAATCTTTAATTCTAGAAAGATATAAACATGAAAATAATAGAAGAAATAAAAAACATAAGACACCTGATTTATGTGGAAATCCATGTTAAGGGAAAAAAATGAAGAATATTATTCTCAAATATAAGAACACTTGTTAGGGTGAAACTAGTTAAGGTAATTTTTACAAAGAAAGGTTCATTATCAAGAGGGCTCATTGTTAGAACAAGGCTTACTTCCATAGGGATCACTACCTAGAAGAAGAAGGATAAAAGATAATTGATCCACCATTGATGCACAAAAATAAGTCAAATAATCATATTATATTCACTACTTAAAATAGTCAAAACTTGATTATCCACACTATCCTTAATCACACTTTACAACATCTCAAACTTGCAGGGAGATAAGTTATCTTTCATACACCCTCTTCGAAATTTTAAACCTAGTCTTTGAAGCCAAAAATATCATGCCAATTGAAATGAATGAAGATAAAGACATTAATAACTCATTTTCAGAATCAAACCATTAGAAACTATCATGTGGAGAAATGTGAAGCATGCACTTCACATAGAGACCACTCTCAGTCATAGCTACACATAGAAAACTGCCAATATCATTGTACTTTATTTCAAGCCATATAAAATTAAAATAATAATCACTAAGGAATCTTTAATAACATACCAAAAAATTAGCGATAGATTCTCATCATACAGAGTATGCAGAGAAATATACTCAACACTAGAGTCACAGAAAGAAGTCACTAATGAAAACAACATCAAGTTGACATCAATGAAGACCATACTAATTTATTCAAACCAAATACTCAATTACTCAGACAACTCATTATTATCAATTCTAAACCATGTTTATCATAAAAAATACCCTTACTTGGGGGCCTTAAAGTGTGTCATCCTTCATCAAGAATCTCTTTTTCATGTAGCAATAGAGGGATAAAATGGTGAATTGTTCTTCTTCTCCCACTCTTTGTCTTGAAGATGCTATCTTAGTTCAAGAACTCCTCTTGAATTTAGATGTCTCATAACCAAGATCACATCCTTTCAAGGATATCTTCCCACTTGTTGCATGATATCCTTCATAATCATCTTTTCCTTAGATAACAAAAGTTTTTTTCTCTTTTCCAAAGGTTATGCATACATAATTTCTTCAAGGATATCTCCTTGTTAGATTATTATCTCTTCGTTATGAGTACACCATATTCTTATGTTTCCATCATAAAGAGGGGGAATACACACAACCTTCTTTTGTAACATATAGTGGATTCCTTTTGAGACAATACTTTTCTTAGGCCTAATGTTAGAAAATGCAAAAAATGGAAAGAGATTTAAGGAAAGAATCGAAGAGAGTGAAGCAAGAAGGAATAATTTTTACCATAAATCAATGAATGAAAGATGAATCAAAAACTATCACCAAAAACAACAATAAGCTCCAAGATCAACACAAAAGACAATGTTTTTGAAAGGGGAAAACTAAGAAAAACCCCTTGTGCATATAATGAATGAGGCCATAGCCTAAAGAGAGAAAAGAGAGAAAGAAAGAGAGCAACATGTACATTACAATAACTCCATCCTTCATCCTTGCATTGTGAGAAATGAGAGAGGAGAATATCTTAAATAGAGATGAGAGAGAGGAGTTAGAGTGTAACTCCCAAGTCTATGAATGCCACCATTCATTAGTTATTGGAATAATGGAAGGGTGTGTACTGAGAGGGGAGGGGTGAATCAGTACCCTTAAAAACTTTTATCAATTAACCTTAGTACTCATTTCTTGCATAACCGACCATTGTAGCTTTCCTACTTCATGCATGAAATATCATAGCATAAGTATAGATGCATGTAAACAAACATTGAAACATTCATTAAATGCATTAACACATGACACAAGTATTCGGTAACTCAGAAACCCTTGTTAGAAGGTAAAAACTATGGTGGGGATGAAACCCACAAAGCTTCACTATTTGCAGAATGGAAGGTGCCTATTAGGGCTACAAGTTGTGGTCACTTCTGATGATCTTACTCTGTTAGGAGTAACATGTCAGACTTGTTAAGTTTACTCAGTTAAGAGATTTCAGAAACATAATGTATGTGTGCACTTAGTTAAGAGATTTACATAAAGACTGTTAAGTCCACCTTCTTAAAGGATTTTTCTATTTGCTACAATTTTTAGAGATTAGACAAAAATATAGATGACCTGATAGCTTACAATCTTGAATTTCTGATTATAGATCCATTAAGTTCACAAAATTGTATATCACCTATTGTGATGAATAATACCTCTGTTCTGCTTGGTAGCCTTGAATGTAGTTCTTCATAATTAAATTCTTCTTTATCTATCCTTCTGCATGAAAACCTTTGTTTGATCCATAGATGTCCTTGTGCGGCTACTATCATCATGTTCTTGATTGATTATACATCTATGTATACAATATTTTGACCTAATTAAGTTTCTTGCTTTTCTTGAATAACTCTAAGATCAAAGGTTTACAACTTCACCTTGATCTCCTAGTTTTCATGAATACAATCAGTTAAAATAATTAAATCCATCATTTACGCTTTTCTTGATCCACAAGATATGGTTGTCCAGCTAAGAAAGAAGCTATGTTAAAGACTAAAGTGCTTTAGCTGACATGTAGTTCAGATCCACTTTTCTCGGTGTTAAAGCTATCTCTCGGTTAGACTGGTGCTCAGTGATGTCTCTGCTCGGTTGATATACTCTGCTCAGTTGATATATTCTACTTGGTTGATATAATTTTATTGGTGTTCAAAATGTTTCGGTGACCTTTATGCTCGGTGAACACTACGCTCGGTGATCACTGTCACTCGGTGAATGCTGTTGCTCGGTGAACACTGTCGCTTAGTGAATGTTGACCGACTGACCAAAACTGTCTGCTTGAATACTAATGACAACTTTTAATCCTTTAAGGATTATCAATCGCCCCCTTTGGCATTTGTATCAAAAATTGATATGTTCAGTATATACCAAATATGTTATACTTTTACAATGACTCCCCCTATGTGCATGCCTCAGTATGTAGATACAATGTATGCACATATTTCCCTCTTTTTTGAAAGTAATGACAAAGATGTATAACTTACAACTTTTCAAGAATGTGCTTATGAGATTGCTTGATGTTTGCCATCGGATTTTCCCATTTCTCCTTCAGGTGCTCTAGGGTCATGTGCTCCAATGTAATTTGAGCGTGCATGTTATACATGCTTTCAACTACTGACATCTCTGAGGTGGAAATTAGAGTATTTGCCTTAGTCATATGTGTCATCAGCAATGTGAGATTTGGTAGTATCATGGCTTGTAGCTCATTTACTTCATCTCTGATTTTTCTTTCTTCATTTTGTATATCAAGTCTTAACCATTTATATTCAACTAGTTTTTCATAATGCAATTGAAATGCATTTGGCTCGGTTGAAAGAATTTGTGCACTAGCTTTTATATCTTCATTCAACTTAGCTATTTGTGCATCATATTCGGTGGTGAAGTTTTCAATAGTATATAACTTTTGAACTAAGGTAACTAGTTATAAAATAACAAGATTTAGTGTGGTTATCAGTTCAGAAAGTTTCACCTTGTTTTCTGCTACTTCTTGGCTTATTTTATCTGTGAGCTTGTAGTAATATTTCTCTTCCGCTCTTTCTTTAATGACCTTCTCGGCGTCTACATTCTGTTGTGTGATTGTCTCGATCAGAACTGCTAGTTGATCAATGATGGGTGCATTTTGATCAATCTGTGTGTCAAGAACTATTTGCAATAGAATATCCTTTGTTGTTTCCAGGACTTGTGTATTTTTGTGTTCCTTTTTGAGCTTTTGTGTTGTGATTTCCTTTTGTTGGAGATTTGATTCTGAGCAGTTGATTGATTGTATGTTTTTCATTGATGACAACATATAATACACAACAGTGATTCTGTATGTACTTATCATAATGATGACATGAAGACTTGCGTGGTTAGATACATGTTTTTGACATATTTATTATGTTATGTTCATACACACAAATCTAGATATGATGTTTCAGTCAAGTTGTGTAATTCTATTATTGGTAGTTACAGTTCAGGAAGAGTATCTGTTCAGAGCCAACGTATGTAACGTGTTTCTTGAGTTGCGCATATCTTCAGGATATGTGTGTGTATATTAATGAGTAGTTATGAGTTGATGATAGTTATCTAAAGGCGCCAAACATGTTTCAAGAATATTGCAAAGTTAGAGTCAATTTGGTGAGGCCGACTTAGTAAAGCATCGCGTCTATTCAGTTTATACTTGCGCGGTTGTAATTATGCTTGCGTGCTTAGTAGAGCTGACAAGGATGTTATGAAGAGTTGTCTTACAGGTCAGATCATCTTATACTTTGAGGAAGATACTTATAGCAAGTCATTTGTGATACGCTAAGTGTGAATGATACGAAAAGAGATGAAAGATGTACAGAGTAGATTATCAGAGTTGGTTCATTCATCAAAGGTCTATGTGAAGAAGAAGTGAAAGATTGTAATACACTGGAACTGATCAAGATTACAGGTCTACCCTATAGTTCATCATCAGATATAGTGCATATCTGTTATACAGAAGGCTGTAGCCTTCACCATTAAGTAGTGAGATTTTGGACAGTGAGTCCACCACCCCTAACAGGGTTATTTCTAAAAGACTCCTAACAGGGTCCGACCCTTAACCAAGTCACTATACTTATTGCATTGTAAAGTACAACTCCTAACAGGGTTGAAATATCTTCTAACAGGGATTACTATAAACAAGTATAGTTCATTATGGGTGCAAATTCCCATCGGGGTTTTTACCATTTGGTTTCCCCGTAATCAAATTGTGTGTTGTGTACTGTATTATCTGATTAAGCATTTAATTTATTATATTCTAATGTTAAGGAAGTGAAATGAACTAAAGTTACTGATAACAGATTCACCCCCCCTCTCAGTTATCCTTTGGGAATATTCTAACAATTGGTATAAGAGCCAAGTGCCTTGGAGAAGAAGCCTAACAGCTTAAGGTAGATCAGATGTCTTACTTCAGAAAAGAGAGCCCTAAGTTCGATGGAGAAAACTATCTAGATTGGAAAAACAAAATGATAACACATCTACAATGTGTTGGCTTTGAGATCTTTGAAATTGCTACACAAGAAGTTGTAATTCCATCTTTGAAAGATCTTGCAAAGGATGATGCTACTAATAGACAAAAGGAAACATTTAACAATAATGCAATTGCTAAAGAAGCCCTAATCAGCGCCTTATCTGGTAGTGAAATTTCTGAGATCAAGAAAATTGACAGAGCATACACCATATGGAAGTATCTAGAAGATATGTTTGAAGGAGATATTCAAGAAAAGAATGCAGGTAGGAAGACATGGAAAAAGAAATTCAATAGTCTTGAGAAGTTACTTGAAGAGAACATCAGAGCCTACAATCAAAGGATAAATGAAGCAGTCTTTGGAATCGGAAACAATGGTGGAGAAATATCAGAAGAAGACATAATGGACAAGCTGCTAACTACTTTAACATCAGACTATGAAAACAAGACAAGAATTCTAGAGGAAACCATGAAATTCTCACAAGACTTCAAGAGAGAGACTTTGATCAGCAAAATCTCTGCATTTGAGATATCAAGATTGAAAACTGAAACTAAAAGTGAAACAACTTTCAAAGCCTCAGTCCATGGTAAGAAATCCTTACACATATCTAGTCATAATGAGAAAGAAGAAGTTGATGAAGAACTAAAAGAGATCATTGCTATGATTGCTAAAAGAGAAAAGAAAGGAAAATGAAAATATGAAGGACAACTTCCATTCAAATGTTTTTCATGCAACAAGATTGGTCACTTTGCATCTAAGTGCCCCACAAGAGTCAAAACGTTTAGATTTGATTAGAAACCTAAATATAAGAAGGAATGTTATCACGCTGAAGAAGGTGTAACTGATGAAGATTCAGGAGAAGATGAAATTGGATTCATTTCCCTTAGAGACATGGAAATGATGCTCGAGGAAATAGACATTGCATATGAGATGGAAGAAAAAGAGTTATCCCTAATTTTCAAAGCAGACATCAGAACTGATTGGATCATTGACAATGGATGCTCTCATCATATGACAGATAACAAAGATAGATTTGTTCAATTAGAAAAATACAAAGGTGGTACGGTTAGATTTGGATATAACACTCCTAAACCTATCATAGGCAGAGGTTCTATCACTTTGGATGGAAAGAACAAGACAGATGATGTTCTATATGTTGATGGATTACATCATAATTTGCTGAGTGTTGGACAACTACTTGAAAAAGGTTATCATTTGGAGTTCAAAGACAAAAAATGCATCATTAACAAAAAGGATGGAGACATGATTGCATCAGGCTCCAAAACAAAAGGTAATGTTTTTCAGCTTAATTCTGATGTAAGTTGTTTTGTTGCAAAAATTGATGATAGTTGGTTATGGCACAAGAGACTATGTCATATCAATTTTGATAACATAGTAAAGATAAGTAATGTCAAGGCAGTCAGAGACCTTCCTAGTATTGCAAGACCAGTTGAAACAATATGTAGGGAATGTGTTATGGGAAAGCATGTAAGGAGTTCTTTCAGTTGTAAGCATAACTCAGCTGAAAACAAATTGTACTTAGTGCACACATACCTATGTGGCCCTACCCAAACAAGATCATACTACGGAGAAAGGTATTTTATTTTGTTTGTTGATGATTTTTCAAGGATGATGTGGGTTGCATTCTTAAAGGAAAAGTCTGAAGCCTTTGAGAAGTTTAAAATATTCAAAGCTAAGGTTGAGAATGAATCTAGATTAAAACTGAAATGTCTGAGATCAGATAGAGGAGGAGAATTCGCCTCTGACCAGTTCTATGATTACTGTGAAGAATATGGAATTAAAAGACAATTGAGTGCACCTAGAACCCCTCAGTAGAATGGGATAGCAGAAAGGAGGAACAAGATTATACTTGATACAATGCGCACTATGATGATTGAAGAAAAAGTTGTGAACACATATTGGAGAGATGCAGTGAATACAACAGTCTATACTATCAACAGAACTCAATTGAGGCCAGGCGCAGATAAGACACCCTATGAACTTTGGTTTGGTAATGTACCTACAGTGAAGTACTTCAGATACTTTGGTCGCAAGTGCTACATCAAGAGAGATGATGGTGTTGGTAAGTTTGATGCCATAAGTGATGAAGGTAATTTCCTTGGTTACTCTACAAAAAGCAAAGCATATAGATGTTTCAATTTGAGATTGAAAAAGATAATTGAAAGTACTCATGTAAAAATTGATGAGAAGTTTATGGTTCAAGAGAGATACTATGAATAT
>MU225857.1:1888703-1922733 GCA_018584345.1 Thuja plicata | reverse complement strand
GGAAGAATGCAATGAAAGAAGAATTAGATCAGATAATTAAAAATGATACATGGGAATTGGTCCCTAGACCCAGTGACAAAAATGTGATTGGAACAAAGTGGGTATTCAGAAACAAGATGAATGAAGAGGGTACAATAGTAAGAAACAAAGCAAGATTGGTATGTAAAGGATATGCGCAGAGAGAAGGAATAGATTACACTGATACATTTTCCCCTATGAGAAAATTGGATGCCATTAAATTATTCTTGGCCTATGCAACGGTCAAAGACTTTAAATTTTATCAAATGGATGTAAAGTCAGCTTTTCTGAATGGAGACTTGAAGGAAGAAGTTTACATAGAACATCCTGAAGGATTTAATCTTTCAGATGAACCAAACATGGTATGCAGATTAAAGAAAGCACTCTATGGTCTTAAACAGGCCCCAAGGGCTTGGTATGAGAGACTTGATGGTTATCTTACCAAGATTGGATTCAAGAAAGGAGCAGCAGATTGTAACCTATTCACAAGAGAGACCACTGATGGATTATTATTAGTTGCCATATTTGTTGATGACATTATCTTTGGAGGTAATGACAAACTCAGTACACCATCTGCAAAAGAAATGCAGAATGAATTTGAAATGAGCATGATTGGTCCTATAAAATACTTTTTGGTACTGAATGTAAAATAGACAAATAAAGGTATATTCATTAATCAGTCAAAATATGTGAAGGAAATATTGAAGACCTTCCAGATGGAAGATTGTAAGCCAGTATGCACTCCCATGATAACATGAAGCAAGCTTTCAAAAGATGATGATTCCACAACAGTTGATAAGACATTGTACAAATCTATGATTGGTAAACTCATTTATCTAACTTAATCTAGACCTAACATATCTAATGTAATTGGCATTATTGGAAGATTTGTAGCTGAACCCAAGCAGAATCACCTAATGGAAATGAAGAGGACATTCAGATATCTAAAGGGAACTATAGACTATGGTTTATGGTATCCTAAATCAGAGAATGTACAACTTCATGTGTATACAGATGCAAATTGGGCAGGTTGTATTGATGATAGGAAGAGCACTTCAGGAGGAGCAGTATTTCTTGGAGATAGGTTGGTTTCTTGGATAAGTAAGAAGCAGAACTGTTATCTCAGTCAACAGTAGAAGCTGAATATGTCACAACAACACTAAATTGTTCAACCATGGTTTGGATCAAGTAGATGGTTAAAGACTTTGGAATTCAGGTTGATTATCCTATTGTTATTCATTGTGATAACACTAGCACTATAAACATGTCTAAGAACCCTATGATGCATGCAAAGACAAAACACATAGAGATCAAGTACCATTTTCTGAGAGAAAAGGTTGCAAACAAAGAAGTAAAATTGGACTATGTGAGCACCAAAGAATAGCTAGCAGATATTTTCACAAAGCCCTTATCAAAGGATAATTTTGAGTATCTTAGGGAGAATTTGGGACTAATTCCCTCTCCTGAGTCTATTTAGAAGAAGCATCAAGAGCATTAGTCATTAAGTGACTGATGAATGGTTGACTACTCTACTTCTGGAGTAGTACCTATGCCTAATGATTTATGGCGCCCTTTTCCATTGATGTCAAAGGGGGAGTATATAGTAAGGGGGAGTATGTACTAAGGGGGAGCATATACTCTGAGGGAGTATATACATGGAACATAAACATAGTCAGAAGAACTGAAGTAGTGTAGAGGAATCCTTGATGAGGATATTGAGAAGATTGTAAAAGAAAGAGGACACCATGAATAGAGGAAATTTTTAGTATCATATGTTTCCATCAATGTCAAAGGGGGAGATTGTTGGATATTTGATTCTGAGCAGTTGATTGATTGTATGTTTGTCATTGATGAAAACATATAATACACATTAGTGATTCTATATGTACTTATCAGAATGATGATATGAAGACTTAAGTTGTTAGATACATTTTTTTGACATGATTATTATGTTATGTTCATACACGTAGATCCAGATATGATGTTTCAGTCAAGTTGTGTAATTCTATTATTGGCAGTTACAGTTTAGGAAGAGTATCTGTTCAGAGCCGACGTATGTAATGTGTTTCTTAAGTTGTGCCTATCTTCAGGATATGCATGTGTATATTCATGATTAGTTATGAGTTGATGATAGTTATCTAAAGGCGCCAAACATGTTTCAAGAAGATTGCAAAGTTAGAGTCAATTTGGTGAGGCCGACTTAGTAAAGCATCGCGTCTATTCAATTTATACTTGCACGATTGTAATTATTCTTGTGTGCTTAGTAGAGCTGACAAGGATGTTATGAAGAGTTTTCTTACATGTCCCATGATCTTATACTTTGAGGAAGATACTTATAGCAAGTCATTTGTGATACGCTAAGTGTGAATGATACGAAAAGAGACGAAAGATGTACAGAGCAGATTATCAGAGTTGGTTCATTCATCAAAGGTCTATGTGAAGAAGAAGTGAAAGATTGTAATACATTGGAAATGATCAAGACAACAGGTCTACCCTACAGTTCATCATCAGATATAGTGCATATCTGCTATACAAAAGGTTGTAGCCTTCACCATTAAGTAGTGAGCTTTTGGACAGTGAGTCCACCACTCCTAATAGGGTTATTTGTAAAAGATTCCTAACAGGGTCTGACCCTTAACCAGGTCACTATACTTATTGCATTGTAAAGTAAAACTCCTAACAGGGTTGAAATATCTTCTAATAGGGATTACTATAAACAAGTATAGTTCATTGTGGGTGCTAATTCCCACAGGGATTTTCACCATTTGGTTTCCCCGCAATCAAAAACTGTGTTGTGTACTACATTATCTGATTAAGTATTTACTTTGTTATATTCTTAAGTTAAGGAAGTAAAAATAACTAAAGTTACTGATAACTGATTCACCCCCCCTCTCAGTTATCCTTTGGGACTATTCTAACACCTTTTTCATAGCTCCCCATACCTTGATAATGACTCGGGATCAAGTGTTCTTGGATCACAGTCATGTATGTCTATTATCTTATCAAGTGTAACAAGGGCTTTAATTTTCTTGTTCTTCTTATTCTTCTTCTAAATGTTGCTTGATGCAGGGGAATGAGGTATGATAGCAAGAGCCTTTTGTTGCTTGGTTTCTGTCATTGATTTATTTAGAGGCGTGGTTCCTTGGCTAGGTTTCTCGGTCAGTACCTGTTGGTAGGTTGTAGATGTCTCTACATCAACCTTTTCTTGGTCTTCAGCCTTGTCTGCCTTTCCATTATCTTCGGTGGGTGCATCACTCAATTTATCCACTCCATTTTTATCTGTCTTCTCCCCTTGTTCATCACCTTTGTCCATTGGTGTGTTTGTTTCAGGCTCAGGTGTTTTCTCCTTTGCTTCAGTTATTATATTGATAGCTTATATCAATAAAGTCATATTACTTGGTATTTGTGCCTGTGCAACATTTGTTTTTTCCTGTTCACTTATTTCTCAGTGGCAAAATTGACTTCTTCATTAGCCTTGACAATATCATTAGAATCTCCATGAGTTATATCATGTATTGTTATGTCTATTGTTTCTCCTAATTATTGAAATATATAGGTATATCATCCACGACCTTACTTGCCTCTATGGTTAATTCAATTGGATTGACATCCTCAGTGTCATTGAGAAGATGTGCTCTGGGCTAGGTGTGGCCTCCTTCTCCTCGGTGTGAGCAGTCTCAGTTAGAGATAGTACCTACTCGGGTGGATTGAAGATTTGTGTCCAAATATTGTTCCTCTCCTTGTCAATGTCTTCAAGCTTGTTCTGCAGTATCTTGTATGCTCTTTTTTTTGCAGAAAATTTCTTTGCATGATCCTTCATTGTTTCGTCAATTTCTTCAACTGTGGACTCGGGCACGAATGTAGCTAGAGATTTCTCCCTCATTTGTTTTTCCATATTCCACAAGAGATTTCTCTTGTGGAATATGACTTCCAAATTATAGAGGTACATATTTGTAAGCTACCATCATTTTAATGATTGCTTTTTCTATTTTATTATGGTCCTTGGTAGACATATTTACCCATTTTCTAATTTTGTGATGTGATATACTGCCTATATTGATGATTGACTCTGCAACTTCATAATTTGTCTTTAGTATTTTTGCCTTTTTTGCTTGGATCCTCTGTTCTCTTTCTTCTTATGTAGTATCATCATTATCCTCTCTTCCTCTTATATATCTCTTTCATTGTCTTGGTGCTTGTTTCTCGGTCGAGGATTTTCTTTTCATATATGTTTTCACTATGAATTTATTCAATGGTGGTGAGTCTACCTTAGTTGTTTTGCTTCTTGTCCTGGGTGCAGCTGTTACATCAGTAATTTTTGTTTTCTTTTCCTTTGGTGGCTCTACATATGATTTTGTAGACTTGGAATCACTTAGTTCTTTTCCTTCACCGATAGGTGACTGTTCCCCAGTGATATCTTCTTTTTGTTCCAACTCTTCATCAGTTACCAAGAGTTTCTTCTTAAGTGTTTTCACCATTTGAGTTTGCTTCTACCCTATTTTCTTGACTACTAATCCAGTCATTATTCTTGACTTGGCTTCCTCATATGTGCCAAATCTGCTTATAGATTTGTTAGCTGGTTCATTTAGTAGGGCTTCAATGGCTCATGTATCCTGATCTATGTCAATTTCATATTCCAATGGTGCTAACCATGTTGTTCTTGGGTTTGGCAACTTTGATGAGTGTAGTGTCAGTGTCAACTACAAAGAATATCTCATCTTTGTATTGTTACACCACTATGCAGGGATTCTCATCCTGTTTTTCATCCTATCCTTCAAATTTTTGAAGTATGCATCCAATAGTGGAATTTAATTATCTCCTAGTGATTTAATATAATCACTAATCTGTGTTGTGATCAGTCGGTTTGTGTCCCAAGTGACATTATCGACTGAAGGAAATAAGTTCTGAAAGTAAAATAATGTGCACATTAACAAAGAACCAAACTTACATGTATTAGATCACGATGATCTAATTATTCTCATGTTTTCTTCGAGTTGCTTCAATAGCAGTTCGACTAGGTCTAGTTGCACTCCTTTCTTCACAATCTTGTATGCTCTGTCAACTAATCCACAAGCAACACTATTAATTCTGCTTGCTTGAAAGATATTGTAACCAATTAGATATGCACCAAATTTTAGTTCAGTGTCGGTCATTGAGTTCACTTTCAGACCTCTGCCGTCCCATCCAGCTCAGGTTAGATTTTCAATCTCCGGGCGTCTAAGGTGCCTTAGGGATTTTTCCATCTCAGTGATTGGGTATCTTGTTACATCATGAATCACATCCTTTGTGATTGGTTTAGGTTCATCTAACCACATTTTACCATCATGCACTTGGCTGAACATAATGCGAATCCATTCTATTTTGAATTCTTTGGGGAACAGTAGGGCATTGGTTAACCCTTTCACTTTGATGTGTTTGTACTCATCCTTGACTAGCTTCTGATAAGATTCCTCAAGTTCAACATCTTCAATCTATGCAACTTTGCAGTGAATGTATGCTCGGATGTCTTCGACCAACAAAACCCTAGGTGGGGTACTCGAAAAATCTCCCTTGTTGTCGGGTTGTGCAGCAGCATCAGGGAAAAACTTGTAGTTATGTTCTTCGTAGCTCAAGTTATTGATAAGAACAACCTTCTTATCCTTTTCCATTTTGATCTTCAAGGTTCAGGAAGTGGTTTCCATTTTTCATAAAATTAGGGCTTCTTTGTAAATAACCTGATAGCTTGGTAGGTCTAGATACTCACGGGTGGTTCGTGATGAGTGCTTGAAATCTATTGGATTTTCTTTGTAGGTGCTCTGAATTTCTCTTCAATTTTGTCACTGTGAATTTCTCTTCTCTCTCTATAATTTTCTCTTAAACGCTGGGTGAACAAACGAGTTCATGTTTTCCCTTTTAATAGGAAAATATAACCTATGTGATGCATTAAATGCCTCACCTATCACTCAATTGACAAAGAGTATATGCTTGGTTAACACACTAAAGACTTTAGGTCAATAAGTATACAATACTCGGTACAAAGTGTCAACTCGATTGTCATCCACTTGTTTACCAATGATACTCGGTATATAGTGTCAAATCGGTTATCTTTCATATGTTTACCAACGTGTAGTTTATGCTTGGTATATTTTAACCGACCATACTAGATTCAAAAATCATAACATGTAATACCATAGTGCATCTTCATTCATGATAATTTGGCATATACTCAATGAATATAAGAACTGATGTAAAATACAACTTTGTAGAGTACAGTTCCATACTTACTTGTATTGCTTAGGTGGGGATGGTGGAAGCACTTGATCCATTAGATGAGGTGTCACCAAATAGAGTGCTTGGTCCAACATTATCATTGTTTGAAGCTCTCCTCCACATTTGATTTCTCATTCTCCTAATGTCTTCAATAGTATTTCCATTTGCAAAAGTGCTTGACTCTATCACTCGGTCTCTACAGTCCTTGCTTAAGTGACCGACCTTATGGCAGTGTAATCATGCCATTCCAGGGTTAGTCTAGTTTTTAGATCTTCTTATCCATTTTATCATACAATTAGTAGCTATATGTCCATATCTACCACATGCTGTGCAATTTACCCAAGTCTTGTAATCCCAAACATATGTATTACCGACTCTTATTGGTCGATATGCATTTTCTTGTTCTTTGGGTTTCCAGACTTGCTTTATTATTTTCCTACATTCATGACATGTGTGGCCATGCATGTTGCAAGTAGAACAATGTTTGTTCATGTAAGATTTCTTCTTTGGTTTGTTAATCTTAGATCTGCATTCATGTGCTTTGTGTCCATGGTTGTTATAGTTATAACAATTACCTATGAATGTAGAAGTAGTTTTAGGAATACCTTTTGCCTTTCTCTTGCAAACATTTGATGTGTGGCCTAGTTTTCCACAGTGGTTACATGAACACTTCTTTGGTCTTGGATTTGTGCAGACATTCCTTTGATCAGCTCGGTTTGATGATTATTCATGCTTGGTATACCCTAAACCGGTATTGTTGTTGAGTCTTCTTTGTCCATTCAGAAATTCATCCATTCTTTTTGTACTGTATTCAAATTTCTTGATCATATCATTATGTTGTTGAATCTTTGCTTCATGCTTCAGTTTCTCATTTTCTTCTTTTAGTTAACCAATAACTTCCAATTTTCCATCAAGTTCCATGTTCACTCGATTGGCCTCATGACCCATAGGAACTATTTGATTGGTGATCTCAAAGTGATGTTCACTAAGTCTCTGTATCTCAGATTCTTTCTCTTGTAATTTTTCAGTAATCTTTCTCCCGTCATCAATAGATAAAGTTATTTCTTGTTCAACTTGTCTTGCATTATTCATAACATCAGTCATTCTTACCATCTGTGTCTCTTGACCGATCTGCAGTACTTTTACTTTTTCAGTTAGATGTTGATTGATTTCATTTAGATTTTTAATGTTTTCTTCAGATGTGTCAGATGTATTACCAGATCCAGATCCAGATGAATCAAATAGGTCTGGTATCTCTTCTTTATGATAGTCAATTTCAATGTAGCGAAGTGCCATGACTTTTCTTTCAACCAATAAATCTTTCATCTTGATTCTTTCCTCTTTGTATTGCTCAAAGAAAATCTGTATTTGCAACTGTAGGGTATAAAATATGTATGGCCTCATAAATAGAGTTTGCACAATAGAGATTCATATTTACATTAAATTTGTATTTGAGAATGGATATAGACTTGAAAATGAAAGCAAATATTAATGGAGTAAAATACCTACCTAACATCATAACAAAGTGGAAAATTCCATTTTCTGAAGCCTGTGTTGAGTTTCTCAAAAATCTGAGACTGGATCTAGAATGGAAACGTAGAGACGAACAAAACCCTCAAGTCCAATTTTTACCCTCAAGTCAATATCACCATTGAACTAGAATTTTTGATTCTAACCTAGAGCAGAATTGACCTAAAAAGCCTCCAACAGGAATTCTATTTTTGGATCCTGAAAGTTTTCTAAAAAGGGTATCTGGATTTGCGCTCTGTTCCACTGTTCCTGAACCTATAACTCCCAAAAAAACACCTGCAAATATCTGAAAAAGAGGGGTTTTGGGGTGGCTATATAGGGTTTTTCCTTAGTCAAACCCCCATTTTGGTGGTCTCCACCTCCAAGAATATCCGAATATAGTAGAATGTATGTGTGTGTGTTACTCTTGGAAAGAGCTTCGGATGTGCAATGTCAAGATCTAATCCTCTAGATTAAAACCCTAACATGAATTGAAAATGAGAAAGCAATGCATAGATTTGAATATGATAAAGAAAGCATACCAAGCTCCCAAGGCTAAAGTATTCCTACCAAACTCATAATCTATAGTTTCTAACCCATGATAATATTTTTTGAATGCTTGAAGGTTGAAAATGGTGGATCCAAGAAGAAGGAAGGAAGGAAGAAGTCTCTCTTTCTCCAAAGAAGATCCACAATGGCTTGTCCACAAAAGTGCTTGTATGTCTTAATGCATCATAATGTCTTGTTCTTCTATATCATCATCTTTCTTTATTGCATCATCATCATGTCATAATCATAATTGCATCATATCATATTATGATTCTTTTTCATATCCAAATGAAGGCAAAAGAGAGTGTTTATATGGAGATCTCAATATAGACCTCCTAGGGAAATGCAAGGGACCCAAATTCAAATTTCACCTTGAATTATGGTCCAATTAAAATCACCAACCAAGGAGGGGATGTATTAATCTGAATATCAAGGAAAATACTTTCGCATACGGACCCGGGGACCTATTTTAAGTTTTAGAACCCCGATAGGCTCCAGATTTGAAAGCAGGGATCACCACCTGACAGAGGCCAAGGTAAACCTTGAACTTGACCTAGGTTAAGGAATACCTCAACCTTGACCTAGGTCAAGGTTGACCTTTATTCTGACCTAGGTCAAAATCAACCTCAACCCAGAACTGAGGTTTCGGGCTAGTCTCCTTGGGAAATCTGCAGGATTCCCAGGTCAATCGGGGACCCAGGAAGGTGAGAAAACACACCAGTATGTTGGATAGAGGCACAAAGGCCAAAGATTAAGTATGATGAAGATTTAGGAGAGCCAATACATAGGTTCTACCCAAAAATGGAGTCATAGAAAAGGGAGATTAAAGAGGACCCAAAGGAATTTCACCTAGAAATGTAGAATCAAGTGCATGTGCATCCTAAATGAAAATCTAATATGAAAATGTACTAAAAGAGGGTGATAAACCTACCAAAATGGAAGTTCTTCCATTTTAAGATGATACATTTATCCCCCACTTTATCTTAGGTATGACACTATGTGAATATGCAAGCTAAAGTAAGAAAACATTGTAAAGTAAAAAGGATATAGCCAAGTCCTTAATGTGGAGATCCTATAAGAAATCGTTAGTATCCGCAACCTACAAAATACAAGGTTAATGGAAATCCATAGAGCACCTAAGCCTTACTAAGATGGTTTTGAGAAGTGCATAGAGCCCCTTATACCCCCCAGTTTCAGCTTACTAATTCTGAAAGGTGAAACAGGGTGATAAAGTTAGATCTATAAACTGGATATGAAATTTATTGAAAAGTCCTTTCCTAAACCATTTAGGAGGATTCAAAATATTCCTAAACTGATTTAAGAGGTTAGGTATCTGAATCACTATTCCAACGCCACTGATGGCACTAAAAATAGAGCTACCAAACTCAAGTTATGATGAAAAGAGTGAATGCATATCTAATTGCATGTAAAGGGAAATTCGAATTTGACCTAAGTAAATTCAAATGAAACCCTAATAAAACCCTAATAAAATGCTAATTTGAAGCTATAAATAATATTTAGAACACTTAACTTCTCATTCTTACCATTTGCAGAGTTTGGAATCAAGGAGAAAAATGCCAAAGAGAGAAGAACTTTAAACGAGTCGCATGGAGGTTCTAAGAGAGTGCCTGGATAGAAAACAACCACTGCCTGAGGTAGGTGCCCTATTTTGATGTTTTTGATTGAGAAATTCCTATCTTTATAGGGAAGGTCAACCTTGATACAAAAAGGTTGACCCTGACCTAGTTATGTCAACCCTGACCTTTGAAGGTAAACCATAACTGGGAAGGTCCTTTCCTTTCTGGGGATAAAGTTGACCCTGACCCAAAAAGGTTGACCCTAACCCAAAAAGGTCAACCTTGACCCAAAAAGGTCAACCTTGACTAGGTCAAGTGCGTATTGCAGTTATTTGATGATAGATTACTGATATGATGTTGTTTGTGTTCATAGGATCTTGTCCGTCTTCGAGAGCATCCCTTTGGAGGGATTTTACTGACTGTCAAAGAGAACTTGTCCAAGCTACAACAAGAGGAGATACAACTATTGAGAGATGTGGGATTGTATTGGGTAGCAGTCCTACCACAAATGAGGTTCCATCGGCCCATGATATCAGCCATGATAGAGAGATGGGATGAGGACACTAGTTCCTTCAATCTTCCATCAGGAGAGATCACGATCACATTGGAGGATGTATACAGGATCCTACGACTTCCAGTCTGAGGCGAGCATGTTAGATCAAGAGTGAAGTGGGGTCCTCCTGAGGTGTTTTCAGATGGGGAGTATTTTTTGGGATGAGTACCATAGATGAGGACCCGATCAAATCCGATCACTCTATCAGCCATACTAGCCAGTCTGACACCCTTGGTACGGAGAGTGATGCTATGTATACTCTCTTTGGTTGTAATACCCAACATAAAGGGTACAGTTTTCTTAGCACCATTTACCCATCTCGTACGTGGGATGGAGAGTGACATGATTTTTTTTTCATGAGGCTGCAGCATGTTAGCCCATCTTTACCATGAGTTGAGTCAGTTAGTAAGATTTCAACGTGAGAGTCTTACGGTGTGCACCTTGCTACAGGTTTGGATGTTTGAGTATTACACATGTACTCGACCACAAGGTGTTCTGGTGATGGTAGATGCAAGCACACTGAGAGCCTTTTCATATCCACTAGCAGATGTTTGGAAGTACAGAGATATCCTCTTTTGGAGGGTACGCTTTGACCATATACTAGGTATTGATGTGATATGGAGACCATACTATCGGATGAAAGGATGGCTAGATACTCGACACTAGTTGAGACACTCCCAGTAGCGCAAGCTACTAGAGGTTCCTACCAGTCATGCAGTGATGCCATATTATTATGATAGAGTTATGAGATAGTTTGGTTTGACACAGGGGGTCCCCCAGACAGTACCTTGGTATGAATATCTGACAAGATATTATCAGAGAGCCGACGCCATACGCCAACCCACAATAGAAGATATTGTAGATAGCGAGATAGATGAGACTGAGGATACAGAGGTGGATCCCAATGTATCCCATTTTGGTGTGAGTAGAGAGTATGTCAGATACTAGAGTCTACAGGGGACCCATCCCATCTTCCTTGATGACTACCCTACAGGTGATTCAAGTCTTCAGAGAGGATGCACCGAGGTGGTGACACACCAGAGGAGGAGGAGGATCATAGAGATGAGGAGGAGACCATTCCCAAAGGAGATCCCATGGAGGAGGAGAGGGTGGGGGAAAGATCAGAAGAGAGAGAAGATGAGTAAGCATATGAGGGAGCAAAGGATATGCCCCCAGGTGGTAGTACAGATGCAGATGATTAGGTGATCCATGCTATACCATTGAGATCATGATGACCTCCCCATGCACATATAGATACACCACCACCTAGACCTAGATGCAGAAAGCGAGGAGCGGGTAGTCACTCCATTCCCCCACCATCTAGATCCTTTGGTGATACCTAGGAGGGAGATCCAGGTATGATTTATGTAATTGATTAGAATATTTTAAATAAAAGTTTTGCTAGAAGAAGTACTAAAAGATAGATATGTTTGAATTCTGCAGCTAGCGTAATAGAGTGGAGGAGATTTGTTCTGAGGTTCTAAAGGATACCTATTTATCCTACTGACTACCAGCTAGCGAGTGAGAGTCTCTTATCGGGCAGAGAGATCCTGACTGACATGCAGATCTTTTTTCATGCATCCATCGAGAGCTGAGGTTGTGCAAAGAAAGAGAAGAGAAATTGATGGTTGACCTACAAAGAGCTCAGGAGGGCAACTATGAGATGAGCATATCGAGGAGTCACACATGGACTACCGTACCAAGATCTTCAGCCTCACACCATAGAGCAGAGAGAGCTGGGAGCCACCAACCCTCAGAGCATAGAGATAGAGATTGACATCTGTGGCATATGTGCCATATATGTACCAAACCCATGGATATTTATATATGAACATTTTTCTTGCCTAGTTAGTTCTATGATTGATTACTTGTTCTTTTCATCAATACACAAAAACTTAACATAAAGAAAGAAATGAAATTGATGTATAAATGTATTCAAATCGCATAACCTACAAAATAGACATAACTATTCTATAGGGAATACATAAATACATGAATAAAATTTGATGTATTAGGGATAATAACATTTGAGATGCATAATATAAATAGGTTCCTTAAGGGGAACACCATTCATATTAGCAATCTTATAAGTGCCTAAAGTAAAATCCTCAATTACCACAAAAGGTCCAAGCCAATTAGGGATAAATTTCCCTTTTTCACCTGGTAAAGAATTGAAATTCCTTTGATTTTCATATAATACTAAATCACCTACCAAAAATGATTGTTCAATCACCTTATGATTATATTGTTTTTTAAGTGATTTATGATAAGCCTTAATATGCTCTAAAGCATTTATTCGTTGTTCATCCAACATTTCTAATTCTTGTAATCGTTGTTCCTGGAAAGTATCTTTATCAATTATCTGATGGAATGAAACACGTAACGAAGGTATTTCTAATTCTAATGGCATAGTAGCATTAGTACCATAAACAAGATTATAAGGAGAAGTACCTGTGGCAGTGTAGACACTAGTCCTATAAGCCCATAAAGCATAAGTAAGTTGAGTATGCTAGTCTTTCACATGTTTATTGACTGTTTTCCTTAAGATTTGTTTGATAAATTTTTTTTATGCTTCAGCTTGACCATTAGATTGAGGATAGTAGGGAGTAGAAAATCTACGTTCAATACAATATTTCTCTAGGATTTTTGTGACTTCCTTATTCTTGAAATAAGTGCCATTATCTGAAACTATCGTTGAAGGAATACCAAATTGTGCTATAATATGATTAAGAATAAAATCAAAAATGACATCCGTGGTAGTAGAACAGAGAGGACTAGCCTCTACCCACTTTGTAAAGTAATCTGTAGCTGTGAGGATGTATGTATATCCTTGAGAAGAAGCTGGTGAAATTTTTCCAATAAGGTCAAATCCCCAAATATGAAAAGGCCACGGAGCAACTTGATTACGAAGCTCACAAGCAGGAGCATGAATTAAATTATGATGTTGCTAACACTGAGGACACTTCTTAATAAATGTAAAATAATCTTGTTCCATTGTTTTCCAATAATATCCCATTCTAAGAAGTTTATTAACCAAAGATTTCCCACCAAAATGTCCTCCACAAGAACCAGAATGAGCTTCTGCTAAAGCTATCGGAACTTCGGTTCTACCAAGACATCTTAATAGAAAACCATTATAAGAATGTTTGTAAAGGGTATCACCCAAAATGATATAACATGTTGCAAGCTTCCTAATACGGTTACGCATGTTCCTTGTTGCTGATTCAAGAAATGAATTATCTTTAAAAAAATGAAAGATATGCGAATAATATTCATCCAAATGCAAGTTAAAACAATCAGCATTAACCTTATTATAAATTTTAGGGTGTTTAAGAGTGTGTATAGTAAATTGAAAGTCTTCGGAATTATTCTTGAGACACACCAAGGAAGCTGCGCTTGCCATGGTGTTTGTGTATCAATTATCTTTCCTAGGTAAAGTATGAATCGTATAAGAATAAAATTGTGAAAGGATATCAAGAGCCAATTCTTTATATTGAGATATTTTATCATTCTTAGTCTGATAACCCCCTTTGATTTGTTCAAAAATAAATTTCAAATCCCCGTATATTTCCAAGTTTTTAATATGAAGGGATGAAGCTGCCCCTAAGCCAGCTATAAGAGCTTCATATTCCGCAATATTGTTAGTACAAGGAATGGTCAATTTATATGACATAGGGATTGGTTTCTTTGTAGGAGAGACCAAGATGATTCCTACACCAGAACCTATCTTACATCTAGAACCATCAAAATATAATTCCCAAACATCTTGTTTAATAGCTAAAATATTCTCATCATGGAATTCTATTGAGGTTATGTTCGTATTAGAATGAGGACAAGGAGCTTCAGCTAGATAATAAGTTAAGGCTTTCCCTTTAATTGACTTTTGAAGAATGAAATTAAGATTGAATTCTGTAAGTAACATCACCCATTTAGCCAGATGACCAGAGAGATCAATTTTTGAGAAAAGGTGTTTGAGAGGATCAAATTTAACAATCACAGTAACCTCAACATTCAATAGATAATGCCTGAGTTTTTGAAAAGCATAAACTAAAGCCAAGCATTTTCTTTCTAAATCGGTATATCTTTTTTCATAATCAAGTAAAGTCTGACTAATGTAGTATACCGGTCTTTCCTTACCTTTGCTACCATGTTTAGCCAATAATGCACTCACGACATGGGAAGTGGCGAAAGTATATATATAGAAGGGTTTATTAAATTGAGCAGGTTGCAAAATAGAAGGATTAGCAAGATACTCCTTAAATTTCTCAAAGGATTGTTTACATTCCTGGTTCCAAGAGAAAGTGGTATCTTTTCTAAGCAAGGAGGTGAAAGGAACAGTTCTATCAGCTAAGTTAGAAACAAAGTGATGAATAGATTGTATTTTTCCTTGTAAACTACGTAATTGAGAAATATTCTTAGGAGGAGGCATGTTAACAATAGCATCAATCTTTTCAGTATCAACCTCTATGCCTCGCTTAGAGATTATAAATCCTAATAATTTACCAGAATCAACTCCAAAAGCACATTTCTTAGGATTTAATCATATATTATAACTTCTAATTCTTTCAAATATTTTCCTTAAAATAAACACATGGTTCTCTCTTTGTATAGATTTTGCCAAGATGTCATCTACACAATCTTCTAGAATCTTATGGATGTAGTCATGAAAAATCAAGGTCATAGCACGTTGATAGGTTTCTCCCACATTTCCTAATCCACAAGGCATCATGACCCAACAAAATGTTCCCCAACGTGTGATAAATGCAGTCTTAAGTTGGTCTTCAGTAGGGATAAATATTTGATTATAACCTGAAAACCCATCCATAACAGATAACAAAGCATGACTTGCTGTTGAATCCACAATCATATCAATATTGGGTAGGGGAAAATTATTTTTTAAGGATGCTTTATTTAAATCCTGAAAATCAGTGCACATCCTTATCTTATTCTCTCCTTTAGAAACAACCACAATATCAGAAATGCATTCGAAGTAATCAATAGAACGGATGAACCCAACACCTAATAACTTTTTGATTTCAACTTTCACTAGCAAGGCAGTACCCAGATTCATCTTTTGAATTTTTGTTTCACAGGTTTAAGAACAATATTGTGAGTAACAATCTTGGGATCTATACCTGACATATCCGAATATGTCCAAGAAAATATATCCTTATATTCAAGCAAGAGGGAAACCAATTGATCATGTTCATCTTGGATCAAACATTTTCCCACTTTGATTTTTTTTTAGAGTCATTCTTATCCATTTGAACTTCCGTAGTCTTAGTTATTAATAAGTTAATTTGCATGGGAGAGTCCATTGGTAAAGGAGAAATGTCTTGTTCATCACGTTCTCCAAAATAGGCTTCACTATTTAGAAAATAAGGCTTTCTTCTTTTATGATGAAATGTAGGTAGATCTTGATAAGCTCCTAAAAAATCATCTAGGGCTTCATCCTCAGGAAAAATATCCAAACTAGGGTTTTGATCCATGTCAAGGAGAAGTGGATTAACCAATTTTAAATGTCCACCATAGATATGATTGAAATTAAGAGGAAAAGCCGATGGTTGTTTATAAGGATTGAATCCTAGCCCATAAGTATTGAATCCTAGCCCATAAGTATAATCATAAACTTCATTGTCCAAGGGAACTTGTATACCTTGTTCATATTTTCCACATCCTTTCCCATTGAATCCTGATTTACTAAGTAAATGATAATGAGAACCATATCTATCGGCCATATCAGATTGAGTTAAAGGTGCAACATACGTCACAATGCCATAACAATCTGGTTTTATTGTTTCAATTGTTTCTTCAAGAGAAGCAGCAACAAAGTTACTTTTTAGTTCCCCAGAAAGTGGAGAAGGAATAAAAACTTTTTTTTCAAACCCATTTTGTTCCTTCATGAACTCTAGATTAGAAAATGTGTATTCTCCTATAAAAGGAATAAAATCCAATGTTCCCCAATCATCTTCAGTCAAAGAAGAGGATGGAGCTTCAACTTGTTTAACTTTATAAGGTTTCTCAGGTTCCTTACTTGGTTGTATGCGTTCAGAAATCTTAGCATATTCTGCATTCAAGCAAGGATTTGGTGCATCATCCGCATGTAATGTATACATCAGATTGTTATAAATGATCCTAACCTTATGATGTAGAGTAGAAGGAATAACATGCATATTATGTAACCAAGGTCTTCCTAACAAAAGGTTATAATTGAGAGGTCCAGGCATGACATGAATAGGTGTGTGAAGAAGGACTAGACCAAACTTGATAGGTAGTGTAATAATACCCAAATTTTTCTTTGCAATGTTATCAAATCCACGAATAGGGATATTATCTAGTTGAATGGTTGTAAGATTGGCTTTAATAGCCTTGAGCATATCCATGCAACAAACATTAAGCCTAGATCCATTGTCAATTAATGTTATATGAATGATAATCTGATTAATAGAAACATCAACTATAAGAGCATCATATTGATTCTACACCTCAACAGAAGGTAAATCATCATTAGTGAACACAATAGGAGGTACAAAAGACATAGTATGCATGAAATCCAAAAATGAATTAATATTATCTTGATTGGGAGGCAGATCTAGAAGAGTAGATAAAGATTTTGTAATGCCTCATGATATGTAGGAGAAGTTTGAAGCAATTCCCATAAAGATATCTTAGCTGGAGTAGCGCGTAATTGCTCAACTAAGTCATACTCCTTAAAGGAAGAAGGTAACCTAGGTGCTTGAGGAAGCACAGGTTGAGAAGGAGGTAAAGAGGTTGGAATAGTAGGTTAATGATTATTCCATGTGCGATAAGAATGTGAAACAGAATCCGTATTATCAAAGAAATCCAAAGGATCTTTAGGTTTAACCTTAATATTTATTTGAGGAAATCCATTTACTGTCATCAAAGGTTTAGGGAATAAAATTCTAGATGCCTCAATTGGAGAAGTTGTGGAGGAGGATGAAATAGGAATAGGATCCATAGAGATCTCATTCGAACCATTTTCATTCTCACTTCCATGTACCTCATTAAGGGATCTATTCTCTTGTACAATAAAATCTTCATCAAAGTATTCAAAACAAGAATCAAACATGTTGAACACACAAGAAAATTACAAGCATGTAAATGTTTTTGTATTTTTATAGAAATTATATATTTTTTTTTATGTATTTTTGGAATATAAATGCAAGAGCATAAAATAAAACCTAATTCTATATGCATGCAAGATTTAATATAAAATGTAAATCTAACACTAAATTAAGAGAAAGAGTTGTCTATCACGGGTTCACCAAAATGTAAGGTATAAAATATGGATGGCCTCCAAAATAGAGATTGCACAATAGAGATTCATATATAAAGGAGACCAATGCCATAATTTAACCATTTACATTTAGTTTGTACTTGAGAATGGATATAGACTTGAAAATGAAAGCAAAGATTAATGGAGTAAAATACCTACCTCACATCATAACAGATCAGAAAATGCCATTTTTTGAAGCCTGTGTTGAGTTTCTGGAAAATTTGAGACCGGATCTGGAATGGAAATGCAGAGACGAACAAAACCCATAAATATTTTTTCATTCTAACACAATTCCGATTTGTACCCTCAAGTCAATGTCACCATTGACCCAGAATTTCCGATTCTGACCTAGGGCATAATCGACCTAAAAAGTCTCCGACAGGAATTCCATTTTCAGATCTGAAAAGTTTTCTGAAAAGGGTATCCGAATCTGTGCTCTATTCCACTGTTCATGAACTTGTAACTCCTGAAAAAACACCTACAAATATCTAAAAAAGAGAGTTTTGGGGTGGCTATATAAGGTTTTTCCTTAGTCAAACCCTAGTTTTGGTGATCTCTACCTCCACGAATAGCCGAATATAGTAGAATGTATGCGTGTGTTGCTCTTGGAAAGAGCTTCGAATGTGCAATGTCAAGATCTAATCCTCTAGATTAAAAACCTAACATGAATTGAAAATGAGAAAGCAATGCATATATTTGAATATGATAAAGAAAGCATACCAAGCCCCCAAGGGTAAAGTATTTCTACCAAACTCACAATATGTAGTTGCTACCCCATGATAATATATTTTGAATTCTTGAAAGTTTAAAATGGTGGATCCAAGAAGAAGGAAGGAAGGAAGAAGTCTCTCTTGCTCCAAACAAGATCCACAATGGCTTGTCCACAAAAGTGCTTGTATGTCTTAATGCATCATCATGTCTTGTCCTTCTATATCATCCTCTTTCTTTCTTGTATCATCATCATGTCATAATTGTAATTGCATCATATCATCTTACGATTCTTTTGCATATCTAAATGAAGGCAAAAGAGAGTTTTTATATAGAGATCACAATATAGACCTCCTAGGGCAATGCAAGGGACCCAAATTCAAATTTCACCTTGAATTATGGTCCAATTACAATCACCAACCAAGGAAGGGATGTATTAATCTAAATATCGGGGAAAACACTTCCGCATCTAGACTCAAGGACCTATTTTAAGTTTTAGAACCCCGATAGGCTCCAGATTTGAAAGCAGGGACCATCATTGACAGAGGTCAAGGTTGACCTCTACCTTGACCTAGGTTTAGGATGACCTTGACCTTGACCTAGGTCAAGGTTGACCTTGATTCTGACCTAGGTCAGAATTGACCTCAACCTAGAACTGAGGTTTCAGGCTGGTCTCCTTAGGAAATCTGCAGGATTCCCAGGTCAACCGGGGACCCAGGAAGGTGAGAAAACACAATAGTATGTTGGATAGAGGCACAAAGGCCAAAGAGTAAGTATGATGAAGATTTAGGAGAGCCAATACATAGGTTCTACCCAAAAATGGAGTCATAAAAAAGGGTGATTAAAGAGGACAAAAATGATCCTAACCCTAATTTCACCTAGAAATGCAGAATCAAGTGTATGTGCATCCTAAATGAAAATATAATATGAAAATGTACTAAACGAGGGTGCTAAACCTACCAAAATGGAAGTGCTTCCATTTTGAGATGATACAACAACTTATGATTCTCAATATTTTTATCAAGCTTATACCTTTCCATTGTATGATCTTTTCTCTCAAGTGATTAAACTTTTCCAAAATAAGAGATCTAGATTTGATACCAATTGTTGGAGTAATGGAAGGGTGTAACTGAGAGGGGAGGGGTGAATTAGTAACCTTAATTTTTTTATCAATTAACCTTATTACTCATTTCTTGCATAACTGACCATTGTATCTTTCCTACTTCATGCATGCAATATCATAGCATAAGTGTAGATGCATGTAAACAAACATTGAAACATTCATGAAATGCATTAACACATGACACAAGTATTTGGTAATGCAAAAACCCTTGTTAGAAGGTAAAAATTGCGGTGGGGATGAAACCCAAAAAGCTTCACTATTTGCAGAATGGAAGGTACCTGTTAGGGCTACAATTTGTAATCACTTATGATGATCTTACCATGTTAGGAGTAACATGTCAAACTTGTTAAGTCTACTCAGTTAAGAGATTTCAGAAACACAATGTATGTATGCACTCGGTTAAGAGATTTACATAAAGATTGTTAAGTCCACCTTCTTGAAGGATTTTTTCTGTTTGCTACAATTGTTAGAGAGTAGAAAAAAATATAGATGAACTGATAGTTTGCAATCTTGAATTGCTGATTATAGATCCATTAAGTTCATGAAATTGTATATCACCTATTGTGATGAATAATACCCCTGTTCTGCTTGGTAGCCTTGAATGTAGTTCTTCATAATTGAATTCTTCTCTATATGTCCTTATGCATGAAAAAATTTGTCTGATCCATAGATGTCCTTGTGCAGCTACTATCATCATGTTCTTGATTGATTATACATCTATATATACAATGTTTTGACCTAATTAGGTTTCACGCTTTTCTTGAATAACTCTAAGATCAAAGGTTTACAACTTGACCTTGATCTCCTAGTTCGCATGAATACAATCAGTTAAACTAATTAAATCCATCATTTACACTTTTCTTGATCCACCAAAAATGGTTGTCTAGCTAATCAAGAAGCTATTTTAAAGACTAAAGTGCTTTAGGTGACGTGTAGTTCAGATCTTCTTTTCTTGGTGTTAAAGTTGTCTCTCAATTAGAGTAGTGCTTGGTGATGTCTCTGCTCGGTTGATATACTCTGCTCAGTTGATATACTCTACTTGGTTGATATACTTTTCTTGGTGTTCATAATGTTTCGGTGACCACTATGCTCGGTGAACACTGCACTCAGTGATCACTTTCACTCAGTGAACGTTGTTGCTCGGTGAACACTGTCGCTCGGTGAATGCTGACTGATTGACCAAAACTATCTTCTTGAATACTAATGACAACTTATGATCCTTTAAGGATTATCAATGTGTGTGAGAAGTGTCGATATTGTCTTAAGGAGGAATAAACTAATTTCCTTATTAAAGGGATTACAAAAAGTGACATGTCCTCCCAGTTGGACTAGAGGAAAAAATACAATTTAGGATACCTTGGTTTATCCTAATTTAAATAATACACCAAGGAAAAATTATTAATTCTAATACCTAATCCTCCTTTATTGGATTTATTTGGAGACAATGCTTTTCTTAGGCCTAATCCTCTTATGAAATATTTTTATGTGGATGGTAATTCACTTGGTTATTCTTTTTGGTGGGTTCACTAGCATAACGTAGCTTTCTAGACCATCAATTCCATCCTTTTGTGCCCTTAAGCATTTTTTTGTAGTTTCCTAAAAGACAATGCGTTCCTTGGATCTTTTTGTATTATACAACTAATTTCCTTTGAAGACAATGTTTTCCTTTGTACAATCTTCTTTGATAGATTTCCTTGTGAACAAATATTTGTGTGGTCATCTTTGGATAGGTTGTACTAGCATAACATAACTTGCTAGACTGTTTGACGTTACATTTTAAAGGTATAATTGACTAGCATAACACAAATTACTAGATCATCGATTCCACCTTTGCACTGAGATCTCTTTTTTGAATGAGTGGAACTAGAACTACACAATGTGCTAGAAATTCCACTCTTTTCTCCTCTTTTTTCATGGATCACCTAGCATAACACAACTTTCTATCCCCTTGGATTCATGGTCACTCTCTCTTTTCTCCATGCTCTCGTATCTTTTCTAGTGGGTTATATCATGGAGTATTTTTGGTCTTTAGTGATGCTCTTTCCCATTCTATGTGACCAATTATGCTTTTGCAACAGATTTCAAAGCACGATACTACCATTTGAGACATTTTCCTTATTAATCTCTCTTCAACTAGTTGACTTGGAGCCTTAGTAAGTTTTAGTTTTTCATTGTTTACTGTGCCCTTGCACGTGGTTGTATGAGTTGAGATGCTTTGTTTGGGGAATTTTTCCCTTAAGCTTAGATATATATTATCTTTTTTTTTTTTTTCATTTTTCCCCTTGACCATCTCTCTCTCTCTCTCTCTCTCTCTCTCTCTCTCTCTCTACTTTGGGAATAAGGTAGACTCATACTCTTACTAAAGGGGGATAATGTAACATCCTAAAATTGCATCACTATGCAATTTACCATTCATCCTAGTCCCATTTTAGCATGATGAACTCCTGCATTAATTTCCAAAACTCTAGCCCTCATTGCACTTTTCATTCTGGCATCCGCTCTTCAACTAAGACCGCCAAGCCATTATTTATTTTTGTTGGGGGGGGAATAGGGTGACCTAGTTAGCAACCTATTCTTGAGAATAGGTTGACATAGTTGGCGTATTCACTGATGTTTCCTCTGAAATTTGAATTGAAGATTTGTCTCAATAATTGAGTGAAAAATTCAATCTCTTGTCATCCCTCTTTGAGTTTTGAGGAGTATATAAGAAACCTACCTCTGCTCATTTTAATAACCATATGATCCAAGGGAGAAAGGGACACTAAAGTATTAAAAGAATATTTAATGTTGAACACGTTGAATAACATAGAGGTGGGGGGGGAGGGGGGGTGAATTTGTTATTCCCACAAAAATCTACAAAAAATTCTCTTTGTTAGTTATTACTTAAATAGTTCCAATAAAAACTTGAGATTTGTCGGTTTAGCACATTAAACATCCATAGAAAATATAAACATGAAATGCACAGGAACACCGAAATAAAGAACACCAAATTTTATGTGGAAACCACAAGATGGGTAAAACCACAGAGAAACTAATTCTCATGAAATGTAAAAACACATGTTAGGGTGAACTGGTTAAGGTGCTTTGATACAAATGATCACTGGTAGAAATGCTCATTATCGGTGGACTCACTGCCAATATAAGGGCTCACTACCGAAAGATATGAAAATGAGTAGAATCCACCTCTAAGGTCTATATACTGTCCTAGATGAAAACATATCTCCTTTGCATGAATTCATAATAAATTCACATATGCTCCACATATATGCCACACACTCACTCACTTTTACACAGAAGCACTTACCCACAAATACAAAAAGGATCTTCTTTATTTATACCGGTATCTGCTCTTACATATGTCGGCCATACACCATAATGTGTGATAACACTAATGTATTAGCTAGAATATTATGTTCAATTTCAAGCATCAGGCCTAAATCTAGAATTACAATACCATCACATTACATTATGAACAATAGGGCATACAAAAGATAGTACAATGTTTATCATAACTACCGATGTCACTGGAAAGAAACAACCAAGACCAAAATAAAGAAATCCAATGATCTTCAATATCACCGATGAACCTAGGGACCACTACATGTTGTGGCTGAAGCATCATAAAAAACAAATGATCCGTGCAAGTTCCTAGAAATGAAAAGATATCTGAATGATTAATCTTAACCAGGAACAAATCAAGTGCCACTAGGAGTATTAATAAGTGGAACTGGGTACACAGACACAATATAATAGGAGATATGAGATATCTTCATTCTGGAACACTCATGTACACAGTCAAAAACTTCTTCCAAGTTACCATCATAAAAAAAACCATAGAATATACCACAAACTTTGAAACCTATCACCAAACAATCGATACTGCCACAATGTCGATATAGATATTTTGACATCAATGCCAATCAATGCCAACACAATCATATCAAGTATAACAATATAACCCTTTGGCATTGATGAAAATTTTTACAAACAAAATGATAAAGTCTCCTCTTTAGTAGATGCATACTAATTTTGTTTCAACCAAAACTTCTCCTTTTTTGCCATAATCATTTTATCCTGAGTAAACGGAGGAAGCTAAGCAAAGAACCCTTTATTCCCAAATAAATACAATTTTATTATTAATTTGAAATGAGAACAAAGGGCCACAAAAATGTATGAAAGAAAGGCTTCTACAATAAAACAACAGTTTTGACTGTAAAATTCTTTTTGTACCTATCCTTCCAAACTAGAAACTTATTTTTCCACTCAGTAATAATTGTCATACACAAGAACATAAACTATTTCATTGCACCAAATTATCAAATGAGCCTATCCAATTAGAACCAAGAACTCCTTCACAAATTTTTTGGCATAAAAAATGATGCCAGCAACATGCTCCATTCTAATTTCAATCATGTCCTTCATAAGCTAGAAAGTATTGATCATGTTTTCTCTTTGCCTCTACTGAGACAATAAATCAACTTGGAGATCGCCCACTCTTTTCCTCTGCTTGAAATCATTTTCTATGAATATGTCATATAATTTACCAAGCTCATTGAGATTAGCCTCAATCTTTTCACACTGACCCCTGAAGTTGTCCACTGTAGCAGGCCACCAAAGACAATACAACTAAACATTACTGATTTCTTCTAACAAGCTATTGTCTAACTAATAACCACGGATAATTATGCATAGAATAATTATACTTATTTTTAAGATTCCTCTCCACAAGCCTATAATCAACACTGAGATGTAGAAAATTCTTCTCAATCTCTACAACAAAGTCCCCAGGTAATAAACTGGATACACTAGATAATAAGATTCTTTTTCTACTCAGATGATCAATTAGCAGCCCCAACACACAATTTTTTTGGCCAAGGAATATTCAGCCCACAGACCACCAATTATGTCAAACTCAGTATTATCCCACATACCATAACATCAGGAAATCAATTGTAACTGACCCTGCCAATTAGTCACCAGGCTTCTCTACTTCAACTTCCTCAGATATAGAAACTTAAATGAATTCCTTTCCATTTTCACTAAACTTCATCCTCTTAGGTTTAGATGGTGAACCATTAATGACTACCTCCAAAGTCCTTCACTCCAAAGAGGAACCATCATCAACATTTTTTACTAGTATGGAACCAGTAACCACAAACACAAAAATTCCCTTGAAGAGAAAGAAAATATGCCTTGCACACATTAGTCTTGTCCTCTAGTTCTTCCAGATACCTACATATCTTCTTTCCCATCAAAATGTCTATTTTCCACACAATGTTTTCTTTGCCAGGCAAAAAACCTATGAAATAGAAGACCAAGAACATAACCAATGAACCAAAACTAAAACTGTAACACTCTTCCTTTGATATTTTTACATTTAACAAAAAATTGTCTAACAACATCTTACATACATCCATTTTCACATCCTCATTCAACATCTTTCATTCCATATATACCACTACAACTAAATTAAAACCTTCACAATTACAAAATTGAACTTTGTAAGACATGCCACAAGTAATATAACTTACAATGGGATCCTCAATTGAGTTGAGTGTGAATGCATGTTGATCCCTTTCGATCATCGTTAGGGATTATACCTCTTCATAACTTACAGATTTCTTTGTAGGCACATCTCCTTTACTACACAAGCCTATAATTTCCTTGATTACATCCTTTGTTATAACACATGGTCTATCTAATAACAAAGTCTCTTGATGAAACCTCTCTAACATGAATAGGATAAATTCCATGTAGCCACACCATGGAAATTCACCCTAAATATTAAATCCTATCTTCTTTACTTTCTTCATGCCATCCTCTAGTAGGCCAAACTCTAAGTCCTTTATGTGCTCCTGATTGAATTCATTCAGAATAATACTTTTCTTTCTCTTCTTTGAAATAACATGTGTAGCATATTTAGGAGCCATGAAAAATCCATAAATATTTGTCGTTCAAATGATCTACAATGAATTCAGACACAAATCCAAGTTGTATTGTCAAATGATTTAAAAAGATATCCTTTTAAAACCATAACTACTCATGATTACAAATCTTGCTCAAATTGATTATTGTCGATGCAATCAATGTACTATCAATCATTCACAAACTATCTTGTTATCATTAATGCATCCCTTTTTCCTTCGATGAAAACCTCATTTCAACTGATACCACTCTAGAATAGGGGAGGTGTAAAATTTAGAATACTTGGTATTCCCCCTGAGCCACAACTCTTTGTTCATTTATCAATAGGACCTACGCCAACATCAAGATTTTCTACTACTAAAACCATTGTACTATCATATTTATTTCCCCATTACACATTTTGTCTCTAAGATCCACTAGATTCTACATCATGTTACATCCAGTATTTGTTGATGTCTTGTTAGATTTTCATGATTTAGCATAATGACCTGTCTGTCCAAACTTGAAACATTTTTCATTCCTTTTTCTAGATATCAACAATTTAGCTCTGCATTGACTTGCTTTATGACCAGAGTTATGACATACATAACAGTTTCCATAAAAAGTGATACTCTCCTTTTCCTGTATAGACACTTGACTTTTGCACTCATTCTCCTCATGACCAAACTTATGAAATTTATAGCATTTTGTTCTTTTAATTATTCTCATCTAGTAGCCTATTTCTTTATGACCAATTTTTTACAAATTTAACAACTATTAAAAGATAAAAGCTTTGGGTATTCAGTTGTCTCATCGGTAACCTATTTGTAGGTGTGTTCTGACGATTACTAGTTGTCTCAACTTTTGCATGTTATTCAATCATTATCTCTTTTCCTTTGTTATTCTATTATGAGATTTCACCAATAAAACTAGTACTTCCTTTGTGTTCTTATGGTATTCCATCAAGTTATCCTGAATAGTGCTACTTTCAAGTGCCTTAGATTCTGCTTTCTATTTTATTACTTCTATTTCTAACTTTTAATTTCTCTCTATACTCCTCCTAATCATCTCCTTGAATTTTTCTTTAGTTAATTTCCATTCCTCCAATGCCTTTGCTAGTTCAAAATTTTTTATCCATGCATTCTTTGATTTATATCTAGATTCAAATATGATGGAATTTTATTTCTGAATCAGATTTGCAAAGTTATCTCTTGCACCTTTCAGGTCTTATTAGTTATTTTTCAAGTTCTACAATTATGTTCTTTGACTCTTTCAACTCTACACTGACTACCTTGTGCCTTTCTTTGAATTTATTGATCTGGACTCTTAGTTTAGCAATGCAAGTATTCGGTTCCATTAGGATTTCCTTTAGTTCTTCATTTTCTGATTTAGTACCTTCAATTTCACTCAAAATGATTTTCCAATCTTGTTCAGAGTAGAAAATTCCTCCCATATGTTCAACCTTCCAAGATCTTCCTCAAGAAGTCAAGCTTTATTTGCAAGGGACTAGACTCTGATACCAATTGTTGAACATGTCGAATAACTGAGGGGGGGGGGGGGGGGGGGANGGTGAATCAATTATTCCCACAAAAATCTACACAACTTTCTCTTTGTCAGTTATTACCAAAAAAATTCCAATAATAACTTAAGGTTTTTCAGTTTAACAAATTAAAAATCCACAAAAATATAAAGATGAAATGCACATGAACATCGAAACAGAGAACACCGAATTTTACTTGGAAACCCAAGATGGGTAAAACCATAGAGAAACTAATTCTCATGAAATGTTAAAAAAACCTTTTAGGGTGACACCAGTTAATGTGATTTGATACAAAGGCTCACTGCCAAAAATGATCACTATAAGAAGGCTCACTATCGGTCAAATCAATACTGATAAAGAGGCTCACTGCGAGTACAAGGTCTCACTGCCGAAAGATATGAAAATGAGTAGAATCCACCTCTAAGATCTACTGACTGTTATGCACAAATATGAATCTCCTTCACTTGAATTCATATTCACTTTGCATATTCTCCCTAGATATGCCACACACACACTCACTTGTACACATAAGCACTTATCCACAGATACAAAAATGTTCTTTATTTATATCGGTATCTTCTGTTACATATGTATACACAAAAAAATGTGACAAAAATGATGTATTAGATAGAGTATTATATTTAATTTCAAGCATCAGACCTAAACATAGAATAACAATACCATCAGGTTACATTATGAAATATAGGTCACACATAAGATATTCCAATGTTTATCACAACTACCGATATCACTGGAAAGCCACAACCAAGACCAAATGAAAGAGATACAATAATATTCAATACCACAAATAAACCCAGGGACCACCACATGTGGCCAAAGCATCAGAAAAAATAGATGATCTGCGCAAGTTCCCAAAAATGAAAATATATCTAAATGATTACTCTAAAGCAAGAACCAATCAGGTGTCACCAAGAGTATCAGTAAGTGGAAGGGGTTACACAAAATCAATATAACAGGAGGTATGAGATATCTACATTTTGGAACATTCTTGTACACACCCAAAAAATTCTTCCTAGTTTCCATCATCGACAAACCACATAATATACCACCAAATATGAAACCTGTCACCAAATAATCAAATACCACCAAAGTGTTGGTATAGATTTTTTGACATCAATGACAATCAATGCCAACATAATCATGCCAAGTCTAACATTTAAAGCATCTAGGTTATGATCAAATAAATCTTATCCATTGTAGAAATATTCCCTCCTATAAAGGTTAAGTATAAGAGCTCAAAATCAAAGAAGAAGATCATTTCCATCCCTTCAAGTATTCATGTATTCAAGCATCTATTTCATCCTCCTCCCTATTAAGCATTGTGGAAAAATACAACAATTATTATCAAATGCATGTCTTTTATAAATTCCTTTTACGTTTGTGTGTGAAGTCAATCTATTGCATCAATATTCATGATCACATCCGAAGAATCACTTTCAATGTCAGGGTATAAGACACTTCATGTTTCAAATTTAGTCCCTATTCTATGTTACCATGCTTTCCTTTCATGCATATTTCAATCCAATTTGAAGGTTGATTCCAAATGGGGACTTGAATGAGGAAAAATCCTCTCTAAAAAAATATTTCCTTTTTTCTACATGTAGGAATAGGTGGTGCCATTTTTGAGGTCAAATATAGGAATTATAGGAGCCTGACTATATTTTGCAACTAAAATCATCAAAGTGTAGGGAACAAGTTGATGTAGTCAAAGGAACATGCCAACCCAGTCAACCTAGTCACTCAAAAAAAACTTTGTAATTGGATTTAAAAGTTATTTACAGTCTCTAATCTCTATTTATCATACCAAACTTAGTTGATTAGTTCTCAGTCATATTTTGCATGTAGAAAATTATCTTTTCCTCCTTTCTAGACCTAGATATTGCAATTCTCAATCACACTTACATAATAAACCCTTAATTAAAGTGAAGTATCATTTCACCTACTTGGCACTTCAGTCTTCTTGAGCCTAGCGATTCATCTTCCTTCTAATGCAACATAGGAGATAGGTCTAGGATCATTAGTTTACCCAATTGAACTAGTGATCCCTATTTCTTATGTTACAAGTATATAGGTCTTAAAATGAAACTAAATATTTCAGGGTTTGTAGGGAGAAATTAGCCCACACTTTTAGTCTCCTTATACTTCATTGAAAATGAGAGAGAGTTTGTACAATGATACTATGTTTTTATATTAATTTAGAGAAAAATAACAAGTTAGTGAGTGAGAAAATTCATCATCCTTGATACAACTTATAACTTACTCTGGGTGTTGTCTACATCGCAACAAGAGTGATTATTAATTTGAGATAATTAAATCTCATTGTACCATCTTTTCAAGCCAACATGTCTCTCAAATGGTCGCCAGTAGATCTT
This sequence comes from Thuja plicata, assembly GCA_018584345.1. Taxonomy (NCBI): domain Eukaryota; kingdom Viridiplantae; phylum Streptophyta; class Pinopsida; order Cupressales; family Cupressaceae; genus Thuja; species Thuja plicata. The sequence goes on along the minus strand of MU225857.1, from coordinate 1,893,313 downwards.
CTCATTTCTCCTGAACAACACATTGAATTAACTATTTCGCCAATTTAGAGTATTTGTTAAAAACTTAAATGAAAGAGAGTGGAAAAATATTAGAAGAAAGGCTGAAGAATTTCTTCAAATTCATTCCCAAGGTGTCCATTATTTTGGTGAATGCATTTCTAAATGAAAAGTATAGATGTAGAATAAATACATATATTGAATCTTTGTTTTTATCTTTGTGCCTCAAGCTAGGCACCAAGGAAGATGAAAATTGTATTATAAACCAATACATTTGAGAGTAGTGGTTTGGGTGTCTTGCATATTTAATTTATATTGAAAATATTGGGGAGGGTTTAGTGGCCCTATAAATTGATTACAAATGGGAGAATTTGTCCCCTCTATGTTTTTTCTTCATCTAGAGCACTTTGGGTGGTAAGGAAGTGTGACGTGTAGCTACACAAATTGGTCTGAGTGGGATCACATACTACCTTAGAGCATGGGTCAAAAAATTAAATGAAACCTTGGATAAGATAAGGAAGATCTTTTAAAAAATTAAAAGGTGGATGAAATCACAAGTTGCAAGAGGAAGTTTCTTGTTTTTGTGATGTGTGCCTAAATTTCTTTAAAAATAATTTGTGATTTGTGCTTGGGCTAGCTAATTAGGTCCCAACGTAGATTAAATGGTCTACATAATAGCATGGCTCTAAAAGTTTGAAAAATCTAAAATTTCAAATCCTTTCAAGGTGACACTTATGTGGATTTTTGTGAATTTGTGAAGGAAATTGGTTGTGTTAGACATTCACCCCATAATATTTCACCTCCATAATTGATATTCGATCATTTAACATTGCATATTTATTCTTTGTGATTGAGAATTTGACCTTATAAAACTTGGGCCCACCATTAGTTTTGAAAAATTACAAAAAAATATGAGTGTCCAAATCAAATAACGTGTTATACGTTAGCATGGTTTCACCATGTGACAAATGACGTGTCTCACAAGCTTTTGAGGTGGGTCTCTTTTTTCTAGTTCACAAGATGCATCTTTGGTGCAGGAGCACCTTGGTAAAGTTGTGTCACCTTGATGCCTTGGAAAGGGTTTGGTAATGTTTTTGTTTTCCTTGTTGTGTCATGTTGTAATAAGGTCCAATAGACCATTTGCACTCTTTTCTAATCATTTTACATAATTTTGTAAGGCATTGGTGCCAATTGTGTCTCATTTTTCCATGAATTCCTGAAGGGGTCAACTCTGGAAAACCATTCAAATGTGGCCCAAAAAGTTTGAAATTGATGTAAATGATGTTTTAAAGTAATTTTAGGTAAGTTTGTAGGGTGTTGGTAGGGTTTGAAGTCATTTTAAAGAAAATTGCAAAAGTTTCAATAAAAGATGTAAAAGTTATAAAATTACTTGAGTTGTCAAGCAACATTTTGTATTCCAATAGCTAACTGATTAGGAATATGGATAGAACCATTGGCATGGATGGGAAATATAAATATTCCTCTAAAAGGTCGAGGCATATGTTTATGGTGGTGGAAAATATTTGTAGAAGTTTTTGATCAAATATAATTATGATTTCTTACAATTTTACTTATTTTTCCTCTGTAATAGAGTGGTGTACAATCTTGTACAGACTCTCCATGACCTGAAATTGTTAAATAATGATAGTCATGTGAATCAAATTTCTAATTAATTGGATTTGAACTCTTTACATAGAGTTTTTTATTATTTTATAAGAAAAATACCACAAACTGCCTATACAAACCTGTGACGGTGCATTGAAGGAATAAAATGGAGATTTTGATCATTCCACCCACTGTCCAATCACATGACTCAGTGAGATGGTAGGTTATAGTGTATATTTAATTTTGACTGACTTGTAGGGATAAATAAAGCCATTTGGAGGGTTTGTGATGATACCCTAGGATGACTGTGCATTTTTTGCCATACAAAAGTGATTGGTTGAGGGTGATGCATTGAAGAATCTTGTTGTGGTAGGGATTCTAATGAATTAGGAATATTATTAAGACCTTATTTAAAATTTATGAGGTTTTTGTGAAGTTTGGGAATGTGTGGAATTAAGATTTCTAATAAACCCTATTATAAAAGCCCCAAAATGAGTATATAATGAGGGTTTGGTGTTTTGGGTCATTAGGGAGCTCAACCTATGCAAAAATTCACTTATTTAGATTTTTTTAGTCATGTATAGGAAATTGAGGGAGGTTTAGGAATTTTGTGGCCTCATACTCTTGTAGTTGCTTCATTGTTGAGACCTAATTAGGCTTAATCCACAAGTGAACAATCAAGATTTGAATTTTGTGTTCCAAAGTAATCTTATAGGTTTTTCACATATGTTACATAACTCCCAAAAGGGTACTCATAAATGGTATTACCTTGTCTTGGATATATCTGTATAGAGAGATAAGTGGAAAAACCCTCTTATTATGACTATAAGGAGAATAGCTCGATTGCAAAGAAAAACTACACTAAGTGAGTTATGGGTCTGGAATAGGGTATGTGGAGTGATGTTTGAATCCCTTTATTTGTTTGTAAAATATTTTAGGATTCAAAGACATTTGGTGGTTTTCCTTTAGTTTATCGTGGAGTTGGGCTTGGTGAGTTGTGGGAATGAATTCTCACTTTGAACTTTTTGTGAGCATTGATAGAAGAATGGAGCAAGTTGATTTATCTTGGTGAGATGCCTCTACATCAAAGTGGTATCTGAGCAAGGAAGTAGGTCCTTGAAGGAGATATTTTAAATTTGAGATAAGATTGAGTAAGAAGTTGGAATCAAGATTCCTCCAAAGAATAGTGGTACTGCTAGGGAGTTGCAGGAGTTAAAGGAGAAACATGCCAAGTTTCTAGAGTCTCAAATTGTTGTTTTGGAAAGGTTTTCTACCCTTGAGAAAAAATAGAGAAAAGGAATGTTTCTAGAGGAAGAGAGTGAATCCGAGGAAGAAGAAGGGGAAGGAGAGGATTTCCAAGAAGTATAAGAAGTGTTGGATCCATAGGATCAAAGGATGGCCAAGTTGATAAAAGCAGTTAAAAGGGATGGACAATATTTAAAGATAGATGTACCAAATTATGGGGGTAGTTTAAATGATGAAGAGTTATTGGATTGGATTGCAGCCCTAGAAAAATATTTTGAGAGTGAAGATGTACCTGAAGAGAAGAGGGTGAAGATTGCAAAGACTAAACTAAAGGGTCATGCACTATTGTGGTGAGATTTGAATATTCAGAGAGGAGGAAAATAGCTAAATCCAACATTAATTCATGGAACAACATGGTAGAAAAAATGAAAGGTAAGTTCCTGTTAGAGTAATCAGTTTACTCTTTTTCAGCTTATGCTTTCACTTAGGTGCATATAATTAATACTTTATATTAATTATATTGCGCATCCTAGCTTTTAGGTTTTAGGGTTTGTTCACCTTTATAAGGTCGAACTTTGTAATCTCTTTTGATTAATTCAGTTGTATTTTTTGCTCTCACATTTTGAGTAAACATCTGAGTTCTTCTTTTTCGTTTTCGTACTTCATCATTGTATTAGGTCATTTGCATGCAGGTGTATTCGGGTTCTGTGAATCTGATCTTTCATCAGTTTCTACATGGTATCAGAGCCGCCCTGTTGCTGCCTGATCGAAGGTCCTTGAAGCCACGAATCGAAGACGACAGCCACAGCCCTTTTTTGAGGTTTTATGTTACTTTGAAGGAGGCACGAGCTTCTGGAGTAGATTGAGCAGAAACGGACTCCGCCATTGCGTTCAGAAGGCCTAGGAGAGTCAAAATCATATAAAACTCGACTACGTTTGGCCTCCGTGACCCAGGAAAAAAAATCGAGCCTACGAGGGCCGTACGGCTCGAAAATCGAGAAAAAATTCTCAAAAAACGTGCAAAAAAAACATTTTTTAGGGCTTTACGGGCGCTGCCGCCAGCACGCCGCCAGCGCGCCGCCGGCAGGCCACCCGCGCGCCGCTCAAGGGCAGCGCGCCGCCTAGGCACCGCCGCGCCCGCGCGCCGCTGCTCCTCCGCCCGGGCGCCACTCTTCCTCAGCCGGGCCGCCACCACTGCCGGTGGAGCCGCCACCCGGCCACCGGCCCGCCACCGATCGATGATCCAGTGACGTCATCTGACGTCAGCAGCCGGAAAAGCACTTTTCCGGCCCATTTTCAAATTTTTTGGCAATTTCAAATTTTTCCGGCCGTCGTTTTTTCTCTCCGGTGATGACGTCATGCTGACATCAGTGACAGGTCTGTGACGGTCAAACGGCCGTCAATTTTTTTGCCGTGTCTGGTTTTTTCCAGGGAGCTATTTGTTTGGACCTCCTGTTGGTTTTTTGCTCATAACTTGAGCATACGCTATCGTTTTTCAAAAAACGAAATACCATTGGAAAGGTGTTTCCGAGACGGTCGCATTGGTGCAGGTCTCCTTTCCTGATTTCTCCATTTGGTTGCTGATTTTCACAGTCAAAGTCATACCTTTGTTTGTGCTCCTATTCGGCTTCTGGAACTCAGGTTTTCTCCTCGTTTTCTTTGTGTGCTTTCAGTAGTTGTTCATTTGAGGTGCTCAGGGGATAGAATTTTACATTGTGGGGGGGTGCATTTTACTTTCTGTCATTTCATTCAGAAAGACCCTT
>MU225857.1:1874286-1886686 GCA_018584345.1 Thuja plicata | reverse complement strand
TGCTTTCTTAGTCTTGCTAGGTTTGCTTCCTCCCTGCGTTCAGCTTAAGGGGGGGTGTTAGAGTAATCAGTTTACTCTTTTTCGGCTTATGCTTTCACTTAGGTGCATATAATTAATACTTTATATTAATTATATTGCGCAGCCTAGCTTTTAGGTTTTAGGGTTTGTTCACCTTTATAAGGTCGAACTTTGTAATCTCTTTTGATTAATTCAGTTGTATTTTTTGCTCTCACATTTTGAGTAAACATCCGAGTTCTTCTTTTTTGTTTTCGTACTTCATCTTTGTATTAGGTCATTTGCATGCAGGTGTATTCGGGTTCTGTGAATCTGATCTTTCATCAGTTTCTACAGTTCCTACCTAAATATTATGAAATAAAAATGTTTAACAAACATCAAAGTTTGAAGAAAAAACAAATGGATGTGAAGTCATATACTGAGGAGTTTTACAAATTAAATATCAGATTTGGTCATAATGAGAGTGAGGTAGAAAAGGTTGCTAGATACCTTGGGGGATGAAGGTTTAACATCTAGGATTAAATCACCTTGGACAACCCAAGAACTATGGAAGAGTGATATCAGTTGGAAGTAAGGGTGGAAGAAAAAGTTAAGAGGATACAAGACAAAATAGTTAGAGGAAGAGGTAATGGTATAAGAGGAAGAGAATCTTTTTCTACAAAACAAGCAAGTGAAAGGTAAGATGATTCAAGCAAAGAGAAAGGAAAAGGTGTTGATTCTAGAGGTAGAGGAAAAGGGGAAAATTTGGTGGAGGAAGAGGATCAAATACATTCCTAGGGAGGTGCTACCATTAAAATTATTATGGAAACCCATCCTTCAAGTGTCCTGAGAAGTAGAGGTCTACATCTGGTAGAGGTGAAAATAGAAATGAGAGAAGGGTCAAAATAGAAAAAAGGAGAAGAAGAAGGGAGTGTGAAATCTCCTAGTTGTGAATGTGATGTAGAAGTAGGAGATACATTAATGCTAAGAATAACTTTTTTGTAGCCACGTAAGGACAAGGACATGAGTCAAAGGAGGAGCTTATTCAAAACTTCCTACAAGTGTACAGGTAAAGTATGTAAAATTCTCATTGATTCAGGTTCACAAGATAACATGGTGTCTAAGGAGATGGTAGATAAGTTAAATATAGAGAGAATACCTCATAAAGACCCATATAAAACCTCTTGGGTTAATTATAGTCAATATATTTTAGTTCATGAACAAACATATGAAGATTTTCAGATTGGTGAATACAAGGATAGGGTCTTATGTGATTTGATACCATGAAGTGTTGCCATTTTCTATTGGGGAGACCATGGTAATTTGATAGGGATTCAATGTATGATGGTAGAAAGAAAACCTAGATTATCAAGAAGGATGGAAAGTCATTCAGACTAACTTCTTTGCAGGAGGATGAGAAAGAGAAAAGTAAAAAATAGATTGTCATGTTTGGCAAGAGAGAGACCATCCAATGTGAAGGGGTGAAAGACACTAGGATGACATGGTTTTTTTATGGTATACTAGTTGGGGTAGTGATATGTCTATTTGTGGAAGATAAAATCAATAAAAAAACTAAGGTTGCAGGTACAACAGGTTTGATCCAAGGTAGGAGGATTGAAAATAACATGAAGATAAAGTAAGTGCAAGTGCCCAAGGACAACTATGGGTGTGAACCCAGATGGAAATGATTTTTAATTCCATTCCATATATACATTTTTATGCAGGTTTGTATCCTTTTATCACAAGTTTCCAAGAATTCCAAAACAAACATGGAGCATGGTGGTACTCGTGGGACATGATTTCTTCCTTAGAGTGGGTGTATGGTGCAGGAGAACCTTGGTAAAGTTGTGTCACCTTGATGCCTTGGAAATGATTTTCTAATGTTTTGTTTGTTTCTTTTTGTGTCAACTTTTAATAAGGTCCAAGGGACCATCGGTAGTATTTTCAAATCATTTTACATCATTTTGTAAGGCCTTAGTGCCAATTGTGTCTCATTGTTCCATGAAGTCTTGAAGGGGTCAACTCAGGTCAACCATTCAAATTTTGCCCAAAAAATGTGAAATTGATGTAAATGAAATTTCAAAGTCATTCTAGGTATGGTTTTAGGGTGTTGGTAGGTTTTGAAATCATTTGAAAGCAAATTGCAAAAGTTGCAATAAAAGATGTAGAATTGCTTGATAGCCTTTCAAGTTGTCAAGAAACATTTTGTGTTCCAACAACTAACCATTTGGGAATATGGTTAGAAATGTTGGAATGTATGGGAAACATATAAATATTCCTATAAAAGGTTGAGGCAGGTGTTTATGGTGGTGGAAAACATTTGTAAGAAGTTTTTGATTAGATATAATTATGATTTCCTGTAATTTTACTTCTTTTTCCCTTTGTAACAATGGGTTGTATGGCCATGTACGGACTCTCCATGACCTAAAAATTTTAAATATTGATATCCATGTTAATAAAATGTCTAATTAATTTTATTCGAACTCTTTACATTTTTTTTTTTTCATTTTATACGGAAAATACCACAAATTGCTTGTACAAACCCGCGACAGTGCATTGGAGGAATAAAATAGAGGTTTTGACCATTCCACCCTCTATTTGATAATTTGGCTTGGTGGGATGGTATTTTATAGTATATATTTTATTTTTAATGACTTGCAAGGAGATATGAATCCATTTAGAGGGTTTTTGATGATGCCCTAGGCTGACTGTGACTATTTTTTCATAAAAAAGTGAATGGTTAAGGGTGATGCGTTGAAGAATCTTGGTGTGGCATGCCTTGTAATGACATAAGAAGTTTTTTCATACCTTATTTAAAGTTTTTGAGGAGTTGGTGAAGTTTGATAAGGTTTGGAAATAAGATTTCTAATAAACCCTCTTGTAATAGCTCCAAAATGAGAATACAATGAGAATTTGGTGTTTTGGGTCATTAGGGAGAATGACCTGTGCCAAAATTTACACATTTGGAGTTTTTTAATCATGTCTATGCCATTGAGGGAGGTTTTGGAAGTCGTTGGCCTCATACTCTTGTAGTTGCTTCATTGTTGAGACCTAATTAGGCCTAATCTACTGGTGAATAGTCAAGATTTGAAATTTGTGCTCCAAAGTAACCTTATTTGATTTTCACATATGCTACATAAATCTGAAAAGGGTGCTCATAAATTGTCTTACCTTGTCTTGGATTTTTATTTATGGGGAGATAAGTGGTAAAAAACCTCTACTTAGGGCTAGAAGGAGAATAACCTGATTGCAAAGAAAGCCTATACTAAGTGAGTTATGGGTCTAAAATAGGGTATATGGAGTGATTTTTTGAAGCCCTTAATCAATTTGTAAATTTTTTTAGGATTCAAACACATTTGATCATATTTCTTTAGTTTTTCATGGATTTGGACTTGGTGAGTTTCGGGAATGAATTCTCACTTTGAACTTTTTGTGAGCATTGATGGAAGAGTGGAGTACATTGATTTATATTGGTGAGATGCCTCTGTAGAAACCTTTTTATGTACCTTAATCTTGCATAACCAAAAAATCAATTTGAGCTATTCATAAAAAAATCTAACAAGGACTTAACTACTCATCACCATAGCACTCAAATCGAAGGTGTGGTTTATTGCTTGAGATGGATAATCAGGTCTCATTCTAAATTAGAAGGTCTCTTCAACCTATCCTTTTTACAGTTCTATCATATCTATGGCCTACAAATTTGTACTAGCTATTTTATCATCTCCACTATTGACTAGCCATTAAGATGCTTTTTATGGAGGCTTATTTCACACATGTGAAATTGAAAAAACACAAACTAGGGACATGTGTCTACATCACAACCAATCCTCAAACCTTAGAAAATAACAGTAAATTTAGAAATCACATCAAATAATGCTTGCAAGTCTAAATCATGTAAATAGGAGTTATATCAAGTAACTTCATAGCATCGCTACTCTGAGGGTGGTACTAGTGTCATGACTACTTACATAAAGTTGTGATAAGAAATCCTTACGCGATACCATAGAAAGTTGTGGTAAATGCACTGGACGATTAAGATGGAGGTAAATCACTTGTCTACAAAACTTACAGATCTTTTCTTGAAATAGATCCACAAAAAACTTACCTCAATCTTTAATCAAAGAATAATGTAAACATGAAGGGAACATGTGAAAATAGAAATCACTATGCACAAGGAAAAACCAGATTTATGTGGAAAACCATGTTGAGAGAAAAACGACAATGAAAATCAATTCTCAAATATATGATCACTTGTTAGGGTGACACTATTTAAGGAATTTTTTTTACAAAGAATGTTCACTACAGAAAAGGCTCACTACCAGAGGGCTCACTTCCCTGAAGAAGGCCCACTATCAAAGGACTTATTGCCCAAATAAAGAAGAATAAAGGAGAAAAGATCCACCATTGATACATTTTTGCAACTTCACTGAAATAACTATAGATGCCTTTTTCTCACTACTTTGAGTAGCTAACACATGAAAATACACTTTGCATGACACCACACTTTGCACCAACTCATACCTATGCATACATGGAGATAGATTCACTTTCACACATCTTCAATGTATGTGCACCTACTTGCACAATTACTTGCACAAGAATACACACATGACTTACTCTCCCTCAACTATTTCTTGAAAAAGTCCAAGGTTGGCTAAGCGTCTTAACCGAACATAATTAAAATTAGGTCAACACCTAAACATTCTTGCAATGGAAAGGAATAGAAAGTGGACCACAACACATCTTAATTAGGACCAAAATATACATCATACATGTTACTTTTTAATTTTCATTCACCAAAATATATTATGAAAGTTTAAACACCCGAGGTGAGCCAAACCTGGAATAAACACCATCGAACTTGGCAACTATGCATTTGAAGCACAAAAAATCATACAAACAGAACTAAATGAAGGTAAGAACATTATAAGCACAATTCCAAAATCTCAGCACCAAAAGATAATATGTGAGGAAATGTGGAGCATTCATTTCACATAGGTAACTCTATCAAGCACTGTTACACTTAGATAAACACCAATTCCTCTGAACTACAATCCAGAGCACAAAATCCAAAATCCAATACATCCAAATAGTGCTTAACAATACATCCAAACTGCATCAATATATTTGCAACATTGAGGAAATAAAAATCATAACTCTCAGAACCACTACATAGAAAACTCAATAACATTTACAACAACCAGTCAATAATGACAACACAAACATGTTGACATCAATGACAACATCAACACCTTAACCAATTACTCATACTCTTTAAATCTACAAGTTGACACTTATTTGGATTAATTAATTTTATTGACATTTGATCTATGTAATCTTATGTCATTTATTCTACCTTGTGCAAATTAGTCATGCTTATTGCTATCTTACTAGCTTAAAGTTTAAAGAATTAAACCTTATTGTGCTTTGGTAAAATTTTGTACAAATTTACTAAATTGAAGAAATTGCATTAATGTAAGAAAATATTTTTTCTTGGTTACACTCATGTGAACTTAATGGTTTTCAATTTTGAATTCTCTAGATTTCATTTTTTAAATCAATAAAAAATAGCTACTATTTCTTATTTATATTTAATAAATATTTAGGTCATCGAAATGTTGATAAGGTTAACAATATATTTGAGGCAAATGATATTCTTAGGTAGAATATCATACATGCATCTTAAATACATGTTTACAATTAACATAGAATTAGTCATAAAAAAATACAAATATATCCTTGGAGATAATTTAATGGTTTCTAAAACTAGATAGAGAGTTAAAACATATGTGTTTTCTTGATTTGTAGTGTCGCTCCTTGACTTAGGAAAGGATAAGGATAACGTTGTTACAACTAAGTGAGCTAATGATAAAAGAGGAACATTTATCTAGCTTGGAAAATGTAGTGGATGTGACCTAGCATGAAGTTGGGATACCTTTACCACAAGATAAAAAATCAATCTTGAGGCCTAGGCTCCAATGCACTTGTATCGGTTCTTAGGAGGTTTGCAGAAAACCACCTTGACTATGAATCACATCAAAGCACATAAGGTGTGCTACTTTTTGAAGAGACTATTTGTAATTGAAACTATCAAAAACACATTATCAATTGAATAATGCATGGCTCAAGTTGTTTCAGAAGGAGAAACCTTTGAGATGTCTTCATGTCATTTTTGTGTTTCTTACTCATTGGCATTTACTCAATGATCATCCTCACAGTCTCCCAATCTCTGTTATGCTTACAAATTATTGTCAAATTTATCTATTTTTGTCAATTTTGTCATTTTTGATAATTTGAATCTATTTGACATGGGTAATATCCCAAGATCCGTGACCACCTTTTATTTTGTAAATATAGAGAAAATAAAATAAAATACTAGACGTTTTAATTATCACTTTGACAATTTGTTTAGTATTTATGTTTTTCCTCTATAAACATAAGTCTACTATTTCAAATGCATGAAATTGAAGAAAAAATTGGTTTACTTCATTTCCAAATATTTAAAATACATTTTTATACGAAAACATATTAAAAAATTTAATGGACTGTTTAAACATGTATTAACTAAAATGGTTAATAATATATTGGTTTTGGTTCCTAACACTTTCAAATTTATCTCAACTCCAAAAATAATAAATTTTTAAGGAAATGAATTATTATCCTCTATCATATGATATTTTTGCTAGAAAAACTATTATATATATTTTATATTTATAAAATTTACCACTAAAATTGTTTTATTTGTTTAATATTAAAGCATAATTTGCTAAGTAAAACTGTATAGTTTTGTGTATTTGTGGTGAAGGAAAAAAATGCATCGACCTCAAGATCGGTCAAAGTCCTCAAGGATGAACCTTTTCTTATGCTACCTCACTCCTACTAGCACAATGATGAGCTAGGGGGATCTAAACACTGAATGCGATGTAAAAGGTTTTATGAATTTAAGATGTTAAGATTCTAGATATAAATAAATTAAGTTTTAATATGGAAAAAAGGTGAATAACTTGAAGGCACTGAAAGATAAATATGTTTTGACTATGGGAAATGAAGGATCTAATTATGAAGAATAGACATAGAGCTCCGTAAGCTAACTACCTCAGACACATGTGCAAGTCAATGATGACATTGCAAGTATGACAAGTATGCACGATTTATATTTGTCTCACACAAATAGAGTACAAAGGATGACATATAATCCAATAAAAACTAATAAAAAGTGATTAAAGATACAAAAAAAAATATGGGACGCTAACAAAATACGAAGGATTATGATTATGCTATAAAATTAGCAATAACTTAAAGAGAGGGAAAAGGATGATATCGAAATCAGTGGTTGATAAAGTTGATGAATCACACGCATTTCTCCATGAACCTGCACACACAATAAAAAATATTGTTGGGTGGATATTTAGAGACCTGCCTTAGGCACATCCCCACTTTGGTGTTTCTACCTCCACAACAATCGAGTAGACACGATAGAAATGGTGATAGATATCTGTATTGAGGAAAATAAATAATGATAGTGCAAGTAATAGTAGATAAAGAGACATAAAATACTATCAAAGACACAATAAATGAGGTGTAGGAAAATACCCCTCACCATAACGAAGATAAGCTCTACAAGATGAAGGCAAGGACAATCAATATCAAGCGTAAGATGAGATGAGAAACATAAAGTATCAAGAAATTTGTACAAAGAGCTCAAGATGAAGAAAATTTATAGAAAATGTGAAGAAGATTATTCAAAATCTCTAGCAGAATCCAACGAAGGCCCAAAATGGGATTATAATGCAAGGGTTTGAATTTTTGCATTGATGGACAATGGATTTGAGTGTTACAACTATAAATTAGCAGTTTGTAATGCTCCAACAATACTTTGTACATCTACACATTTGTAGGCAAGTATGCATTGTGCAAATGTCTTCGTAATGAACATGCATCCTATGCCAACCAGTCCACATGGCCAAAATTCCAAATGGGCAGAGATAGGGATAAATTAATGGGGTCAAGGGATGACATGGATTTTTGTGTCTTTAGGCTAAGGTAGGGCCATTATTAAATGGAAAATTACACCAAGGTGCAAATTTGCAACATTAAATTTTCCCCCACTTTAGCAAGCATATCATATTTTAGAGAGATACGAGTTAAAGTAAGAAAACTTACCTAGATTACTCATAGAGATTATACTGCATAGGTTTTCCCCCAATTAAGGAAATCCTGAATTCTTATTGAGTCGCATCCAACACACAAGCTACAGATGAGCGTAATAGATGGTGAAGACAACTTGTAGACCCAAGACCATAAACAATATACAAATATGGATGGAAAGTTGTGTTGTGTCAGATAGACATATAATAGGGAAGTTTTGATTGTGCTCTAACATGCATAACAAAAACTAAATAGGCATGTGATAGGAGGATTGAGATAGTGCGTTGATATGTGTAGCAAAAGCTATATAGCTATGTGATAGGGCGACTTAGATTAAACTAGTACATGTAGAATAAGCTAGATAGATGTATGATAGGGAAAGATTGAGACACTAAGATAGTGGATTAGCCCCCATTAAGGAATATACTAAGATCAAAATTTGTAAATTTTGCAAGAAAAAATTGTGATGTAGAGACATTATGATCATTAAATAAAAGACAATCAAACACATAGACATTGTGACATGTCACTATACAATATGTTACAATATAATGTCATTTCCTGATGAGTGACACATGGTTTCTATAACATCTGCACAGAGATAGGGGGATCCAATGGATTGGTGTTAGAACCCAAAATAAAAATATAGAAATTATCTCAAGGGATGTTTCATCAATTCCAACGATGGATCGAAGCTAAAGAAGAACACATGAAGACAAAGGAATAAAAAATTGTGTCAACATGAAAGAGGTGCATAAATACCCCTAACACATTGCATCATCATTAAATATAGAAAGATTAAGGCATGAAAAATAGAAGGAAAAGACAAAAAAATAGAGTGCACAATAGAAACCCTATTTCCAAGTACCAATAGAGTACAAGGTTCATCACAAAGGAAACACCATTAAAAGAAAAGCATTGGGGAACAAGATAAAATACACCTTAATCTAAACATGTAGAAGTAGGTACTACCTTCATAGGTCATCCACTAGTACATCACCCTTCTCCCAATCTTGATTATAGAAGGAGGGAGGTTGAGATTGCAATGGTGCAACCAAAATGGCAGCCCCAAGTGCACCACCAAAAACTAGAGCCAGTTTTGAAGAAACCTTGACATTGCAATCCAATAGCTCAATTATGACAAGTGAGAGGGATCATGTAAATATTGTCTTCAACATTTGAATATCCTACAATGAGTAAACAATTCAAGGCTCATACCTCACAAAGGACCCATGTGGAGGTGGAGATGAAGAAGACTCCCATCCAACCTTTGCAAAAGGGGCAAAGACAAACTTAGAAGAATCTAGAGCTTTCTCCACTACAAGGATCAAAATAGAAAGAGGGTCTATCAAAGTAGACTTGCGATGCCTAGATTCCAAAATAAGGCCTTGCTCAAACTTCCTCTTAAAGGATGAAGGTGAAGGCCTTTGATCCACTATAGTAGCCTTCAATAGGTTAGGGAAGATGACATGTGGGTCCTCATATGGGGCTAGCATGAGCTAGATGGACATCACTACATTAGAGACCACTTAGGTGTGCAAAATATTCACTAGCACAAGAAATGGAAATACTTTAGGCAAGGTGGTGATCAATGATAGCTCCTAGGAGGGAGAGATGAATACTTGGATCCACTTGATGTGAGTCCTAATGGTAACTCTTGGTGCAATGGGAAGCATGGAAGAAGAAGTTATATGGTGAAAAGATAGCGCAAATGCAACAGAGGTGGGAATAGAGATAGGACTAGAAGTGAAAGTGGAAGAAGCGATAGATATAGGCTTGAAAGGCACACTCTTTTCCTTTGCAAAAACCTCATGAGCCAAAGGCCTATCCCATCGATGACACTTATACTCATGTTCAAGATTGTTCCAATGTAAATGTGGGCCAAGTTGAGAAGCCTATGAGAATACAAAAACATATTTCTCTATGGGAGAAGTCAACAGTGTCATTTTTGGTAGAGAAGATGAGCCCATCAATAGACTACGAGGTTGTCCTCACATAGGAACTATTGGAATAGTTATAGGTACTCTACATCCTCTCTTTACCTTACAAGTGGCAGGAGGAATATAGGATTCCCTTGGATGCTAAGGGATAGGTGCTAAGGGAGAAGGTGTGGTCTTAGGAGACCTCTTACCCTTATCATAAATGATAGAGTGAGGTATGTTTTATATGATGGGAATGTTTTATAACTAAGAGGGTGGGGGTGAATCAGTTATCTTTAACATTAGTTCTTTTTACTTCTTTAACTTTAGAATACAACAAAGTAAATGCATAATCAGATAACACAATACTCAACACACAATTTGATTACGGGGAAACCAAATGGTAAAAACCATGGTGGGAATTAGCACCCACAATAAACTATACTTGTTTGTAGTAATCCCTGTTAGAAGATATTTCAACCCTGTTAGGACTTGTACAATACAATGTAATAAGTATAGTGACCTGGTTAAGGGTCGGACCCTGTTAGGAGTCTTTTACAAGTAACCCTGTTAGGGGTGGTGGACTCACTGTCCAAAAGCTCACTGCTTGATGGTGAAGGCTACAACCTTCTGTATAACAGATATGCACTATATCTGATGATGAAATGTAGAGTAGACCTGTTGTCTTGATTAGTTCCAGTGTATTGCAATCTTTCACTTCTTCTTCACATAGAATCTTGATGAATGAACCAACTCTGATAATTTGCTCTGTACATCTTTCTTCTCTTTTCGTATCATTCACACTTAGCGTGTCACCTTTGACTTGTTATAAGTATCTTCCTCATAGTATGAGATCATGGGACCTATAAGACAACTCTTCATCACATTCTTGTTAGCTCTACTAAGCACGCAAGCATTATTACAACCGTACAAGTATCAACCAAATAGATGCGACGCTTCACTAAGTTGGCCTCACCAATTTAACTCTAACTTTGCAATCTTCTTGAAACACGTTTGGTGCCTTTGGATTAATATCATCAAATCATAACTAAACATGAATATACACATGCATATACATAATATAGGCACAACTCAAGAAACATGTGATATACGTTGGCCCTAAACCGTTACACTTCCAGAACTGTAACTGCCCATAACAGAATTACATAACTTTACTGAAACATCATATCTGGGTCTGCGTGTATGAACATAACATAATAAACATGTCAAAAACTTGTATCTATCCACGCAAGTCTTCATATCATCATTAGTATAAGTACATACATAATTACTACTGTGTATTATATGTTGTCATCAATGAAAAACATACAATCAATCAACTGATCAGAATCAAATCTCCAACAATCTCCCCCTTTGACATTGATGGCAACATATGATATCAAAAACATCCTCTGTTCATGGTGTCCTCTTTCTTTTACAATCTTCTCAATATCCTCATCAAATATTTCTGTAAACTGATGCAGTTCCTCTGTTTGTGTTTTTGTTCCATGTATATACCCCCCTAGAGTATATGCTCCCCCTTAGTACATACTCCTCCTTACTATATACTCCCCCTTTGACATCAATGGCAAAGGGAGCCATAGTCTTTTTAGGTACAGGTACTACTCTAGAAGTAGAGTAGTCAACCATTCATCAGTCACTTAATGACTGATGTCTTTGCTGCTTCTTCTAAACAGACTTAGGAGAGGGAATTACTCCCAACTTCTCCCTGAGATACTCAAAAGTATCCTTTGATAAGGGCTCTGTGAAAATATCTGCCAACTGTTCTTTGGTGCTCACATAGTCCAATTTAACTTCTTTGTCTGCAACCTTTTCTCTTAAGAAATGGTACTTGATCTCTATGTGTTTTGTCTTTGCGTGCATCACAGGGTTCTTAGACATGTTGATAGTGCTAGCATTATCACAATGAATAACAATAGGATAATCAACCTGAATGCCAAAGTATTTAACCATCTGCTTGATCCAAACCTTGGTTGAACAATTTAGTGCTGATGCAACATATTCAGCTTTTGCTGTTGACTGAGAAATACAGTTCTACTTCTTTCTTATCCAAGAAACCAATCTGTCT
Organism: Thuja plicata; assembly: GCA_018584345.1. Classification (NCBI taxonomy): domain Eukaryota; kingdom Viridiplantae; phylum Streptophyta; class Pinopsida; order Cupressales; family Cupressaceae; genus Thuja; species Thuja plicata. The sequence continues at coordinate 1,874,533 of MU225857.1, read as the reverse complement.
CCAAGGAGTACTTCTCCTCCTGAAGTACTCTTCCTGTCATCAATACAACTTTCCCAATCTACATCTGTATACACATGAAGTTTTACATTCTCAGATTTAGGATACCATAAACCATAATCCATAGTTCCCTTTAGATATCTGAATATCCTCTTGATTGCCATTAGGTGACTCTGCTTGGGTTCAGCTGCAAATCTTCCAACAATGCCAACTGCATTAGATATGTCAGGTCTAGATTGAGTTAGATAAA
>MU225857.1:1851577-1870728 GCA_018584345.1 Thuja plicata | reverse complement strand
AGATAACACAGTACTCAACACACAATTTGATTACGGGGAAACCAAATGGTAAAAACCCTAGTGGGAATTAGCACCCACAATAAACTATACTTGTTTGTAGTAATCCCTGTTAGAAGATATTTCAACCATGTTAGGAGTTGTACAATACAATGCAATAATTATAGTGACCTGGTTAAGGGTCGGACCTTGTTAGGAGTCTTTTACAAGTAACCCTGTTAGGGGTGGTGGACTCACTGTCCAAAAGCTCGCTGCTTGATGGTGAAGGCTACAACCTTCTATATAATAGATATGCACTATATCTAATGATGAATTGTAGAGTAGACCTTCTGTCTTGATCAGTTCCAATTTATTGCAATCTTTCACTTCTTCTTCACATAGAATCTTGATCAATGAACCAACTCTGATATAAGTATCTTCCTTATAGTATGAGATCATGGGACCTATAAGACAACTCTTCATAACATTCTTGTTAGCTCTACTAAGCACGCAAGCATTATTATAACCTCGCAAGTATCAACCAAATAGACGTGACACTTCACTAAGTCGGCCTCACCAATTTAACTCTAACTTTGCAATCTTCTTGAAACACGTTTGGCACCTTTGGATTAATATCATCAACTCATAACTAAACATGAATATATACATGCATATACAGAATATAGGTGCAACTCAAGAAACATGTGATATACGTCGGCCCTAAACCGTTACACTTCCAAAACTGTAACTGCCAATAACATAATTACATAACTTTACTGAAACATCATATCTGGGTCTGCGTGTATGAACATAACATAATAAACATGTCAAAAAATTGTATCTATCCACGCAAGTCTTAATATTATCATTAGGATAAGTACATACAGAATTACTACTGTGTATTATATGTTGTCATCAATGACAAACATACAATCAATCAACTACTCAGAATCAAATCTCCAACATGTTTTATATGATGGGAATGGGAAAGAAAGACACACTTTTAGATTTGATAGCATGGGTTCCTTTCCCTTATCCACACTAGGTACAGATGTAGGAACAAATGATACAGCTGGAGGTTGTGTATACTAAAGTGGATGAGGAGGCTTCCCATGGGGAATGCACTTTCCTTGAAGCTCCAAAGAAGATGGGGTAGAGGATGAAACATGTTAGGTCTCATGAGAGGGATGAATGGGGTTAGGTTCTACATGTTTTAGATTAAGCTCCGCAATCTTGTATTTTTGATAAGAAAGGAATGTTACATCTTGTTAGGGATGCAAGGGCCCTATAACAGTAGACCAAAAATGATCAAGAGTGAAGCCTCCACTTAACACAAAGGGAAAATATACAATATCCTAGATAGTATGAATGATTCCTTCATGAGGTAAATTCAGGCATTTATGTACCACTGAGGGGACTTCTCCCATGGCAGTTAGCTAGGGGATTCCTAGTTTTACTTGAAAGAGGTCCAACTCGGGAATCACGAAAAAATTTGAAAATGCCACCTTGGTTCCTACCTAGATCATCAAAGTGGTGGATGCCAAAGGGGGAAGAGAAAATCCATCATGCAGTCTTATTATGGGGGTACACTCATCATATATTCTACAGTTTAAATCATTGACAAAGAGGACATCCTCAATGATTACATGCACCCAGCAAATAGGGTCAACTAAGATGCTCGTGACGAAAATGTGATTAATTGATGTTAGGAGATGAAGGGTAGAAGCCTCTTAGCTGTACGATTCATCTAGAGGGGTGAAATTGATGTTCATTTTAGGCACCCTCTGGGTACATGGGGAAGTCAAAGTGATGGTCACCATATTGATGTAGAGACTATCATACAATGAAGGGGGAGATTATGAAGATGCCTTACTAAAATTTTGATAAATTTGGTGGAAAAGGATCTATGTAGATCTATACTTTACTATTCTCTCTATCCGTGGATTTGTTATGTTTTGGCTTCCTTTCATTCACCTTGATGGTGCCTCTATCTATGTGGTCTTGGACTAAATGTCGAAGACATACACAATTATTTGTGTCATGACCCTTTATATGGTGATACTGAGAGAAATTTGATCCATCGTACCATTGGGGACAAGGACGATTATTAGGAAGGAGTAAATTTTTTGGAATAGTTACAAAGTTGTCTTTTAACAACCTCATCAATGCATTTACATAGGAATCAAATAGCTTAGTCAACGTCCTACTTATTTGAGGGTTTTTTGAAAAATAATTTCTCTTAGTGGGTTGTGGAAATTCCATAACACTTTCCACAACCTTTTTCTTCTCAGACCCTCCAAAAGATGAATCACCTCCATAGGAATTTGAGGAGTACCCAAATTGAGCTAAGGTGTTCTAGTAATCTATCAAAGCACTTCAAAGATGGGTAAAATTATGATACTTACTCAAAGAAATTTTTTATCTTAATGTCAACTGCAGGTTCCAATGAATAAAATTTGGAGGTTATCATTGGGTATGGCATACGAGACCTTTGTAGAGATAGACTAATATCTCAAAATGAAATCAATTATCTTCGCATTCAACTTTTTCTTACAATAAACAAGATAAAAAATAGTGACCTTGCTTCCTATGTTGGCTTGAAACTTAGTAAGGAAGGCATCCATCAAGTGATTTAAAGTGTTGATAAAGTAGTCTAGGAGAGAGCTATATCATTCTATAGTGGTTCCCTTGAAGGAATAAGAGAACAATTTAAGAAACATATAGTCTAGGTTGTGATAATTTTTGCACTACATTGAGAAGAAGCCAATGTAGAGATGTGGATCCCATCACACTATATCTCTCAAATTTTAGAGAATCAGTCCCTTATGGTAGTTGTGTGATCACCACTTTCATGGTTAGGGGGTTTCAATGATAGTAAGGAGTTAAAGAACTCTGATTAGTTGCATTTGACAAGTTGTCCAACTATTGCTGCAACTACCACATATTATGTAATATGGTGTTGAGAATAGGGTTCTCGGATGGAGGATGAGGTAGTGGATTTCTTCCACCCCAAGGGGTACAAGATGATTTATTATTGACTCACACCAGTATTATGCAAATTTTCTCCCATGGGGTTTTGACTCACACTAATACTGGGACAACACCTCTATACAAAGGATCAGTATTAGGTATAGTTCCAACCATGTGCATTGACACCCTAAGTATCACAACACCAGTTTTTTATCCTATAAAACTCAATTGGTTTCCCTAAGAGCCAAGAAGAGGAAGAGATACATTATCATCTACTATCCTTCCAAATTTTAAGATAAATTTGAGGCATTCTTTATATGACATCAATAATTCTCTTAGATGACCAACAACATCTCTAGCCTCACCGCATGCCCCCCATTTTTGAAGAAACTTCTCAAAGTATTTTAGGTTCTCCTCAAGGGATTAAATCTTATCAAAATCAATAGTGAGAGGCAATCCATGATATTTTTAGGAGGGGACTTGAGGTTAGAGCTTGCTAGGATAGAATGTTGGTACCCTACCTTCGTCGAAGAGGTGTTAAGTCCTAGTATCAGTCCTTTGAATAATTGAGATCCATTCATATCATTAGAATCCATATTCATAGAAAACATAGGACCCAACCTAGTGGGACTATAGTGATTAGGAAGAATGTTACGTCTCACATAACTTCACACAATAGTTCCCAAAGTGGTTTGGTCCGTGAAGATCATAGGAGTTCACAATGTTTAAAAAACTAGATCTTTACAAATAGAAGCTTCATGTTAGGTCCACCAAAATGTGGAGAAGGAAAAAGTACACCAACCTCTAGACTGGTCAAATTTGTAAAGGATGCACCTTTCCTTACACCACCTCAATTCTACTAGCTTGTTGATGAGATAGGGGGATCTAAGGGTAAGTGCACAAAGATGGGGGACCAAAAAGCGGATTTAAGATGCAACTTTTTTTTTTTTTTGAAATCAGCAAACTCTGAACTTCAACAAGAAATTGAGGATAGTTACACTCAAAATTTCAAAATGTGACAAAAAAGAGTTCTTCTACTCCGAATCTAGTTTCTAAACTACTAATTTATTTTAGAAAGGGTGGAGATTAAGGCGCTAAAAAAGGGGGAGCACAAAAAGTGGTCATGTTTTTTGTGAAAAAAAATAACATAGCGTCCAGTGTGCTCCCCCTAAAATGTTAACTTTTAAAAAAAAAAAATTAATCACTCTAGTAAGAAATTAGCTAACACCACCTAGTTTATCCCAAATTTTTCTACTAATTTTTTGATGAAAGTGTGATTTTTTGTGATTTTCCGAAGTGGACACATCCTGAAAATGTGAAATTTTTGTGTGCTACTCCTAGAAATCATTGAAAACTAATCAAAAATCAAAACTTTTTTTTAAAGTGTGTAGAATGGAGTCTAGTTTCTGAAAATGTAATTTGATTCAAAATTCGATGAACGAGCCAAAATATAAGCCCAAATGAATACATGTTGGTTTTTGACAAAAATCAGACCTACTTACAAAAGAAATTATAGATGAAAAGCTTAACATAAGGATAATTAAAAATAAAGTATATGGTTAGATAGCTAATAGAGAGATCTACAATATCATGTTGTCAGATTTTATCGCTATTGAGCCATGTGAAAACCTGATAGGGAGCACACAAGAAAAAATGGCAATTTTTTGTAGGTTTGCTGAAAAACACGTTTCATACCTTTTTGAATCCTCCAAGCCTTTGGGTTGGATCTCCAAGGAAAATCCAAGCCTTAGGCTTTGTAAATTTAAATGTAGTTAAAAGATCGCATGCGCTAAAGCGTGCTAGCGCTATGTAAATTTATGGTTTACATAGCGCGCTAGTGCTATTTAAATTTATGGTTTACATAGTGCATACGCGCTATGTAAACCATAAAAAAATCCTTAAGGGAGGGAGACACAAAGAGTGAGAAGGTGGGGGAGGGAAAAAGAAAGAGAGGGAGAGATTAAGATAGATAGATAGAGAGAGAGAGAGAGAGAGAGAGAGAGAGAGAGAGAGAGAGAGAGAGAGAGAGAGAGAGAGAGAGAGAGAGAGAGAGAGAGAGAAAATCTTAGGGGTCTTCAGGGGTCCTAAGACATAGTAATGTATCATATGACCCCTTAAGACTCCTTAATGTGTACTAAGGCACCTAATATGTATTCTTAGGGTTCCTAAGAGGTACTAAGGTGTCTTAAGGTGTCCTAACACCCATTAATACATCCTACGACCCCTTATGACCCCTTACAACCTGCTAAGAAACCTAAGAGTACATCTTAGGGGTCTTATGGGTAAAACCACATTAATCTGTCCTATGACCCCTTAAGATGCCTTAATGTAATCTAGGACCCCTAAGATGTATTCTCAGGGTTCCTAAGGGGTCGTAAGGTGTCTTAACGGGTACTAGCACCCATTAATGGGTCCTACGACCCCTTATGACACCTTACGACCCACTAAGAAGCCTAAGAGTACATCTTAGGGGTCATAAGGGGTCTTATGGTGTCTTAAGACATAATAATATGTCCTATGACCCCTTAAGACCCTATTAATGTGTACTCTAAACCCTAAGATATATTCTTAGGGTTCCTAAGGGGTCGTAAGGTTTCACAAGGGGTCCTCGGACACATTAATGCATCTTGCAACCACTTATGACCCCTTACGACCCCTTAGGAGGCCTAAGAGTACATATTAAGGGTTCTTAGGTGTCTTAAGGGGTCCTAAGAACCATTAATGTGTCCTTCTACCCCTTATGACCCTTACAACTCCTTAAGAAGCCTAATAGTACATCTTAGAGGTTGTAAGGAGTCTTAAGGCCCGTACAAGGACCCATTAATGTGTCTTATGACCCCTTATGACCCCTTACAAAGCTTAAGAGTATATCTTAGGGGTCATAAGGGGTCTTATGGTGTCTAAAACACATTAATGTGTCATATGGTCCCTTACGACCCCTTAAGACCCCTAATATTATCTCTCTCTCTCTCTCTCTCTCTCTCTCTCTCTCTCGACAGAGAGAGTGGGTGAGAAGGTGTGTGTGTGAGAGAGAGAGAGAGAGAGAGGGTGAGAAGGTGTGTTTGTGTGTGAGAGAGGGAGAGAGAGAGAAAATCGTAGGGGTCGTAAGGGGTCTCAAGGGGTCCTAAGACATAGTAATATGTCCTATGACCCTTTAAGACCCCTTAGTGTGTACTAAGACCCCTAATATGTACTCTTAGGGTTCCTAAGGGGTGATAAGGTGTCTTAAGGGGTCATAACACCCATTAATGCATCCTACGACCCCTTATGACTCCTTACAACCCCTTAAGAAGCCTAAGAGTACATCTTAGGGGTCTTATAGGGTCGTAAAACACATTCTTAAGACACCTTAATGTATACTAGGACCCCTAAGATGTATTCTTATGGCTCCTAAGGGGTCTTAAGGTGTCTTAAGGGGTCATATGATACATTAATGACTCCTACAACTTTTTGTGAACACTTACGACTCATTAGGAAGCCTGAGAGTACATCTTAGGGGTCATAAGGTGTCTTAAGGGGTAATAGGACCCATCAATGGGTCCCATGACCCCTTATGACACCTTACAACACATTAGGAATCCTAAGAGTACACCTTGGGGGTCTCAAGGGGTCTTATGGTGTCCTAAGACATAGTAATATGTCGTATGACCCCTTAAGACCTATTGATGTGTACTAGGAACTCTAAGATGTATTCTTAGGGTTCCTAAGCGGTCGAAAGGTTTCTCAAGGGGTCCTATGACACATTAATATGTCTTATGACCACTTATAACCCCTTACAACCACTTAGGAATCCTAAGGGTGCATATTAAGGGTCGTAAGGTGTCTTAAGGGGTGCTAGGACCCATTAATGTGTCATTTACCCCTTATGACCCTAACAACTCCTTAAAGAAGCCTAAGAGTACAACTTAGAGGTCATAAGGTGTCTTAAGGGGTACAAGGACCCATTAATGCATCCTAAAACCCCTTATGATACCTTATGACCCATTAGGAAGCGTAAGAGTAATCTTAGGAGTTATAAGGGGTCTTATGGTTTCTCAAGACACAATAATGTGTCATATGACCCCTTAAGACATGTTAATGTGTACTAGGAACCCTAATATGTATTCTTATGTTTCCTAATGGGTACTAAGGTGTCTGAAGGGGTCCTAGGACCCATTAATGCATCCTACGAACACTTATGACACCTTAGGACATATTAGGACATACTAATATGTCCTAGAATCCCTTAGGACCCCTTATCATACATCTTAGGGGGTCCTAAAGGGTCGTAAGGGGTCATACCAGATCATATAACACATTAATGTATTTAAGGACCCCTTACAACCCCTTCTAGGACCCCTTAACATTTGTTAGTGTATGGTAAAGGGTATTAAGGGGTCATAATGGTTCTAACGGGTCATAAGGGGTCTAAGACCCCTTATAACCTCTTATGACCCCTTAGGACAAATTACCATACATCTTAAGGGCCCTAAAAGGTCGTAAGGGGTCATAAGGAGTCATATTCCACAATAATGTGTCTTAAGAGCCCTTATAACCCCTTAGGACACATTACCATTCACTAGTGTATGATAAGGCATCTTAAGGGGTTGTAAGTGGTCTAAGGGGTACAAGAACACATTTAGGTATCATAAGATACCTTAATAACCCTTATGACCCTTAAGATGTAGAGAGAGGGTATTCAAGGGTCTTAAAGGTTCATAAGGGGTTCTAGGACACACTAATGTGTCTTAGGACCCCTTTTGACCCTTAGGAAACCTTAGGACCCCTTACCATTCATTAGTGTATGGTAAGGGGTGATAAGGGGTAAAAGGGGTCATGGGTCACATTAATGTGTCTTAGGACCCCTTAAAAACCCTTACAACCCCTAAGGTGTAGAGAGAAGGGTCTTCAAGGGTCGTAAGGGGTGATAAGGGGTCCTAGGACACATTAATATGTCCTAAAAGTCCTTATGACCCCTTAAGACACCTTATTAACCCTTATCATACATCTTAGGGATCTTAAAGTGTTCTAAGTGGTCATAAGCAGCTCTAGAACACATTAATGTGTCCTAGAACACCCTAAGACATCTTATGATATCTTACCATTCATTAGTGTATGGTAAGGGGTCCTAAGGGGTCTTAAGAGGTCCTAGGACACCGTGATGTGTTCTAGGTCAAGTTAACAACCCTTATGACACCTAAGATGTAGAGAGGATTCCTAAAGGATACTAAGGGGTCATTAGGGGTCCTAGGACCCCTTATGACCCATTTTCCTACATCTTAGGTGTGCTAAAGTGTCCTATGGGGTCATAAGGGGTTCTAGGAAACATTAATGTGCCATAGGACCCCTTACAATCCCTTAAGACCCCATACCATACATTAGTGTATGGTAAGGGGTCCTAAGGGGTCTTAAAGGGTCCTACAACACAGTATTGTGTCCTAGAACCCCTTAAGACTATTGGGGACCCCTTAGGACCCCTTGCAATTCATTAGCTTATTGTAAGGGGTTGTAAGGGGTCTTAAGGGGTCCTACGACACAGTAAGGTGTTGTAGGACCCCTTAAGACCACTAACAACCCCTTAGCACCCCTACCATTCATTAGTGTATGATAAGGTGTCCTAAGGGGTTGTAAGGGGTATAAGAAGTCCCACGACACATTAAAAACCCTTACAATCCCTAAGATTTAGAGAGAGGGGTCCTCAAGGGTCTTAAGGGGTCATAAGGGGTTCTAGGATAATGTGATAATGTGCCCTAGGATCCCTTATGACCTCTTAGGGCCCTTTATCATACATCTTAGGTGTCTTAAAAGTTTGTAAGGGGTCATGAAAGGTCCTAGAACACTTGAATGTGTATTATGACCCCTTAAGGCCCCTTAGGACCCCTTACCATTCATTAGTGTATGGTAAGGGGTCCTAGGGGGTTTTAAGGGGTCTAAGGGGTCCTAGGACAAATTAATGTGTCCTAAGACCCCTTAAAAATCCTACTACCCCTAAGATGTAGAGAGATGTGTCATAAGGGGTACTACGACACATTAATTTGTCCTAGGACCCCTTAGGACCCCTTACCATGCATCTTAGGGGTCCTAAAGGGCCATAAGGGGTTATAAGGGGTCCTACGACACATTAATGTGTCTTAGGACCCTTAAGAACCCTCACCATTCATTAGTGTATGGTAAGGCGTCTTAGGACACATTAATATATCCTAGGACCCCTTGAAAATCCTTACGACCCTTAAGATGTAGAGAGAGGGGTCTTAAGGGGTCATAATGGGTCCTCACCTTCTCTCTCTCTCTAAAGAGTCCTATGGTTCTATTAATGTGTTCTAAGGGGTTATAATGGGTCCTAATGTGCTATAATGGGTCCTAAGGGGTCGTAATGGGTACTAAGGGTTCCTAGGACCACTTATAACCTTTTAGAACCCCTTAGGAAACATTAGGACGCATTAGAGCTCATTAGTGTGTCCTATAATGATTAATGAATTTGAATGGGTCCTAAGAGGTCCTAATGTGTTCTAAGAGATCCTAATGGGTCCTAATATGTCCTAAGGGGTTTTAATGGTTCCTAAAGGGTTGTAGGACCACTTAGGACCAATTATGACCCCTTATGATACAATAGAACCACTTATCCTACGGTGCTTAATGCTCTCTCTCCTATGACTATTAATGTGTTTTAAGGGGTCCTAATGAGTCCTAATGTGTCCTAAGGGGTTGTAATGGGTCCTAAGGGTTCCTAGGACCACTTAGAACCCATTATAGCCCCTTATGTAACATTATTACACATTATAACACAATAGATCCCATTACTGTGTCCTATGATGATTAATGTGTTCTAAGGGGTCTTAAGAGGCCTTAATGTGTCCTAAGGGGTCATATTGGGTCCTAAGGGGACCTAGGACCACTTAGGACCTATTATGAGCCCTTATGATACATTAAAACCACTTAGAACCCTGAAGAGTGTCCTTAATCAAGTCAAGGGCTTAGGTTATACTCAATAGTTCAATGAGAATCATGTTGAAGACAATGTGCTGATTCCTGAAATTTGGCTTTCCTAAAAACCCTCAAAATCCAGAATCTTTATCTTAACTCCTATGAAGCTAAAACCACTCTCAAACATCCTGAAATTATATACATAAAATGTAACTTAAGTATAAGAAATGAAGAGTATGTAACTTATACTTGAATGTTACATTTTATGTATTAACCTAGTGCTGGAAGTGGTCTGGAAGGGCCTGTTGGTATTTTTTCCTCCACCCCTTAAGCATTTTCATAATGTTACATAGCGCGTATGTGCTATAGTGTGTACGCACTATAGTGTGCACTCGCTATAGTGCGCACACGCTATAGTGCCCACGTGCTATAGTACGCATGTGCTATTGGCTTTGATTTACCAAGCCTTAGGCTCGATAAATCCAAGCCATGTAGCACGTGCATGATATAGGGTGTACGCCCTATTGCTTTGGGGGACCAAAAAAAAGTTTGGTACCTTTTTGGTCCCCCATCTTCGTGCATATACCCCTAAACTCTAAATGCAATGTAAATGGTTTTATTGATTTAAGATGGTAAGATTCTAGATGTAAATAAATTAAGTGTTTAATATGGAAAACACATGAATAAATTGAAGATATTGAAAGGTAAAGAGGTTTTGACTATCAAAAAATAAGGAGCTAACTATGAAGAACAAACACTACACTCTATAAGCTCATTGCCTCGGACACACGTATGAGTCAAGAAAAATAATGCAGGTACAAGATGCATGTGCATCACACATTTTTCCCACACAAATAGAGTGTAGAGGATGGTATATAATCTAAAAAAAACTAATAGAAAGTAATTAAACAAACATAATAAAAATGGGAAGCTGACAAAATACTATGGATTACGATTAAGCGATAAAATTAATAATAATTGAAAGAGAGGGAAAAGGGTATACCAAAATCGGTAGTTGATAAGGTTGATGAATTACACTCATTTCTCCATGAATTTGCACACATGCAAACAAAAACATTGTTGGGTGGCTATTAAGAGACATGTCTCAATCAAATCCCTGCTTTGGTGTTTTCATCTACATAGAAACCAAGTAGACACGATAGAAATGGTAATAGATAACCATATAAAGGAAACAAATAATGATCGTGCAAATAAGAATAGATAAAGAGACACAATATGCTATCAAAGACATAATAAATGAGGTGTAGGCAACTCCCCTTCACCACAATGAAGCCAAGCTCTACGAGATGAAGGGAAGGACAATGGATATCAAACGTAAGATGAGATGAGAACCACCAAGTATCAAAAAAATTGTGTAGAGAGCACAAGATGAAGAAAATCTATAGAATATGTGAAGAAGATTGTTCAAAACCTCCAAAAGAAGCCAATGAAGGCCCACAAATGGGATTATAATGCAAGGGTTCAAATTTTCAGGTTAGTGGGCGGTGGATTCATGCATTGCAAATGAAGGGTAGTAATTCATAATGCTCCAATGACACTCTACATGTCTACACATTTGCAAATGAGTGTGCACACACATACATCTCTGTAGTGTGCACACATCCTATACCGACTAAGCCGCATGGCTGAAATTTTGAATGAGCGGCGACAGGGCTAAATAAGTGGGCATGAAGGGTGATGTGTATTTGTGTGTCTTTAGACTAAGTTAGGGGCATTTCTAAATTAAAAATTATACCAAGGTGCAAATTTATGACATCACAATATTAATATAATTTCACTAGCAAAATTACTTCATTTTTCTATATGTAGCGTACATTGATAGAAAAATTATTATATTTATTTGAATATAAGGCAAAATCAGCAACACTTTATTTTTCACCAGTACACAAAAGAAAAATATTTGCCAACATTTTCTACTAATTTTGGGTGATTGCAAATGATTCACCAACCACATTAATATTTTCTTTCCATGCAAAACAAAAAATTCACTAGTATAATTGCATTTAATTCCTACGAGTAACAAGAAAAATACCAATATTTTCCTACTTTTTCAAGGAGGTGCGTTCATAAAGTTATCATTGCTTACTTCTTGCATGATCTCTTCATGCCCTTTGGTCCCTATTGGAGAACCTCCCACCTGGTGCATGCATCCTACTCTGCATGTGCATTTTTCAACTCTCGTCTTTGGTGGAGGATGCTCCTCCTCTTCCACTTTCTTCTCAATGTGCTAACATGATCTCTATGGAGGTTTATCCTCATACATCCCCTTATAGTGATGTTCTAAATGATTTTATTTCATGAAATATTGTTATTCAATAGAGGAAAGCTCTTTCTTCCTCCTCTTCCCAAAATATCCCCCGGTAAAAATCTTACCCACTATTGATGTGGGTTTTTTATGGTCTAAAAGTGGTTAATTCATGCTCTAGGTAATATCATAAGTGGTCTGTTGATGAGCTACGTAACATTGTAGGTGGTATAGTTTTAGTGTGCATTTATTTACCTTTAAGGCTTTTGGTTGTAAAGGGAAAAACCCCTAATTTATTGCTTAAATTAGTCAAAAGAAACCTATGGATTTTGAAACTAATTAAAATTTAAACCACATGATAAAATAAATTTACTTATGTAGAGACATGTCAAGTTGAACCTTGCCTTTTCATACACTAAGATGATGGAAAATTTGTGAAAAATGGTTAAATTCTCATTTTTCACAAGGTAAAGTGGAAATGATGGCTAAGGTTCTTGATTGATCCCATGTTCTTCTATTGGTCAAATTATAAATATTCCTATACCATTAATGCACACAGCCATTGCATTGAGAATAGATAGTGAAGCGATAGCTCTAGAAGATTGAATTATTAATTAATAGAACTATGCACAAAATACTTTATCATCTCAATAATTAGAGCATCAATTGACATCATAATGTGGAACTCGTTCAATTGTATATTTTTCATTAAATAATAATACTGATAAATCACACCAACTCTTCATAATTTAATGTTCATGTTAAGAAATTCAATTTCAATAAATTTTGTGAAAAATACATTATTATTTCACATATCTTTGATTCAATTTTCTTCTAAGTATTTATCATTTACTTCATTCTTAGCCTAATCTACCATTATGATACTCATTTGAGACTTAAGATTAATAATGGCCTTGTTTACACTGAATTGCCCCTATAAACTATTAGAGTTTACACAAGTCATACTTTAATTCAAATATTACATAATATTGTCTATTTATAAGGAGTTCTATTAATTTATTAAGCATTAGATTAATTGTCTTCTCTTAAATACCTTCAGTACTTAGTTAATCTTTTCTAGTACTAAAAAATTAATTATCTTAACATGAAATTAGAGAATTCTTTCTCAACAAAGATAATTGTATAGACAACCCATTTTAATTCCAACTTTTACTAAGAGCGCTAAAACTATATTATTTTTGTTGGCAAGTTTTAAGCCATTTTATTCATATGTATAAAGTTAATTTTCTAAGTTGGATATTTGCCTCTTATAATCTAATATTAATTGTTTCATGTAATACTTACCTATGCAAGGTTAAGAAAGCTAAGCAATAATTTTGAAGTAGCTAAAACCAATACTATCACTAAATTATATAATATAATTAAAGTTGCAAATAGTTGGACCTTATATTGAATTGGTTGAAATGGATATAATGATGCTTCAATTTATGTATTTTTTTGGAGAGACAATGGATAGTGGAGATGTGATGGAAATATAAATGATGAAGGATGAATAAGAAGACTTCCCTAGGATTGAGGAGAGAATAGGGATCATTATAGAAGTTGTTGGAATGTGAATGGTGGAAATGCACTTACCAAAAATAGTAAGTTGAAACCATGATGTGGGGGACAAAAGTACTTATTACACACTTTATTCTTAGAAGTTGATGGAAAGAATATAACCCTTTAACCTTAAAAAGTAAGTAAAAAGAATAATGTTCAATAAATTTAACTATATAAAATAGAAATAAAATATAATAAAATATAAAAGACATATAATAGATTTTTTAAATTAAATAAAAGGTATTAGATAAAAATAATCTGTTTAGATAAAATAGTAATTATTTAAATTAACCGCCAACAAAAATTGCACCTCTGTAAATGTTCATATCCTTTTCATAGTTTTGTCGTTTTTAGAACTGCCCTCGTTTTTCACTGCATTTGTTTCTCTTTTCACCACTTCTTTTCTTCGAAAGATCAATTCTGATTACATACGGATTTCGATGCTAATTCATTCCCGTACAATTAAATGTTGGAAAAGTATGGATATATTTTTAAATAGATTTAGTAAATGGATGCTTTTAAAATAAATTTGTGGCCAATTGGTTGTTTATTTGAAGACCTGTGCAACTTTATACCCGTTGATGTTTATTGGAACATCCGATACAAGTCATCCCTCTTTAAAAAGTGTCAAGTGCTAGGTAGTCTTCATGTAAATTTTGTTTCATTGGTTATTGGAAAATTTGTACAACCTAGGTTTTATGTTTAGATATTTTATTTGAATATCTAATATATTTTTTTTCATTCTTTATTTGAAAATTGAGCATTAATTTAGAGTTCCTCTAAAAAAATTAGAATGATATATTGAATCTTATATTTTCTTGAATTATTTTTCATTTTGACGTTGGATCATGGGATATGTTAATGATAAAAAATCTTGTACATAATCAAATTGAGAAACTTGCATACAATATTAACATGAAATGTGGAAATCTAATAGTATTAGATAATTTGTTGAAGTTATAGGATAACAAGTATTTTAAAGATTGTTGTTTAATTTTTTGGTGTAGTTTTTTTTTGTTTATTTAAATATTGGAATACCAAGAACTCCTTGTAAATAAGACTTGAACATAGAACCATCAGCTTTCAATGAAGGATTTACTAATCTTTTTATTCTTACATCCACTCTCAAAAGAAATAAAATAATTAACTTTTTTTTAAGAAAAAAACTTTTATTTGAATTAGCATGATCTATCTAGTAATAATAATAATCCTTTAGAACTCCTTTTATTTGTTAAATAGAATTGAAAAAAATTATTCATTTTTTAAAAATGAAAATGATCCAATAATCATATAGAATAGAAAGTATTATTAAAATTTGATATAGTTTTTTTCTTTTTGTTTATTTGAAGATTTGAAACAACTTAATCTCTTCCCAATTGTCAAGATGGTATGTTGAGGTTGTTGAACAACTACTTTGGGAAAAATGGTATATTGAGTAGCTCTATCTAAATAGGTGTCAAATGGTAATTTGAGAAGTGGAAAAATGAGATCTAAAAATAGAACCATCTACAACCATCAACATTCAATCAAATATATAATGATCTTTTTAATGTCAAACCCACTCTAAAATAGGTTAAAAATTACCTTTTTTAAAAGAGAAAACTTTTATTTAATTAGCATGATGTAGCCTATAAGAATAATCTTTTCAAAACAAATTTGATTTGTTAAATACAATTGAAAAAGAAAGTACTTATTCAATTTTTGAAAATGAAAATGACTAAAGCATATAGATACAAACATCTCTTTCATTATTCTAGGTGTGTTATAACATAACATAAAACTATTGTTTGATTAGACTATCACTAATAAAAAGAACAAATCAAAATCACTGAAAAGTAAAACCTAATCTAATTATAGTTCCAATAATTGAAACCTAAATAAATTTATTACCAATATAGACCTTTATTTTAAAAACACTAAAGACATAGTGGAAAGCATGTTGAAGTTCGCCAATAATAAAGGAGTTACAATATATTAGGATCATAGTTCGTGGAATGAGATTGAAACATTAATGAAGATAAATGATCACATAGATATAAACATATATGTCATTATACTATGAATTATAACATAACAAACAAACATATACTTAAACCAAAAAACTAGATTTCATTATACCCCTTAATAAAAACCAAACAAAATTACTTAAAAGTAAAACCTCATCAAATTATATTTCTAAAAATTAAAACCTTATTAAAAAATTATTATAAATATAGACCTTTACTTTAAAAATACTAAAGATGTCCCTGAAAATTCATTAAAAATT
Source organism: Thuja plicata (assembly GCA_018584345.1). Lineage (NCBI taxonomy): Eukaryota > Viridiplantae > Streptophyta > Pinopsida > Cupressales > Cupressaceae > Thuja > Thuja plicata. The sequence goes on along the minus strand of MU225857.1, from coordinate 1,854,784 downwards.
GTCAATACCAAAAGAAAGTCAAAACTGACTGTGATAATAGACGATGAAATGTAATGGGAAACATTGACGAAGATAACCATATAATCTAGTCCAGAAATATTACATTATAGACTATTAAAATTTTCGCCGCAAAAGAGCTCATCGAGTGCATACTTGGCAGAGGAAAAACAACAGAAACTTTAACTAAAGCATAGAAAATCCAAATCCTAAGCATGTAAATTAGCGTCTTCTTGCTGCTGTTTCCTTCTGAGCATTGAAGTAAACAAGGGCCAGAGGAGGGCCGAGGGAGTTACGCTGAGCAAAGCCTCGGGTATTAAAGTTACTACGCGAGCTGGGTGGAGTCACGGTCTGCCTCCCCACCTGCTTGAACAACACGAACACATATCTGTGTATTCCTATAGTCGGCCGGGGTGGCTCATACCCCATCAGTTCTATCCCTGCAACAATATCCATTACAAACCCACAATTAGGATAACCAAAACTCCTTTGCATTCTCTTCTTAAAAAGAAAAAGGAAACTCTAATGTCTCAATGTTCTTAAAGCCACAATTAGGATTTTAGAAAATCTCCTCAACATTCTTAACATTCTCTTTAAAAAAACAAAAAATCCTCAACATTCTCTTAAAAAAAAAAATCATAACAAATGTCTCAATGCCCACAAAGCTACAATATCAAGATCAGAAAACTTCTTTCAAGTTCTTTTAAAAGATATCTCCACAACAAGCATTTTGATATTCACAAAGGCACAATTAGGATGAGGAAAGCTGTTTGGCATCCTCTTTACAAAAATCCATAAAAAATTTATAAATGTTCACAAAGCCAGCACAACAAGATCAGAAGAGAATAATAAGAGGTGAGGTTTGTACCCATAGAAGCCGAGGTTGTAGCAGGAATGTCCACTACCATCCTGCAATTATGACATAAAAAATGGTGGTTAAATTAGTGTCCTATATGTAAATAGTAAAATGTTCTAAAGTTAATTTCTTTTAACTGGTCCATCTTCACATTTGTCTAAGTTCTTCATCTAAATTGCACTAGTTTCTTAAGTAGAATCTATTTTTTCACATTTATTCACTCATTTCAATTGAACCGTTTATACAAGTCAAAGCTTAGAGCGTGTTCTTTAAATCAAAATTTTCCTAAGAAGTCAAAACTTAAAGTGTGCTGTTTAAATTAAAATTATCCCAACAAGTCAAAACTTAGAGTGTGTTGTTTGATCTAAAATGTTTTCAACAAGTCAAAGCTTAAAGTGTGTTGTTTATACTAAAATTTTCTGAACAAATTTTCTTAAAAAGTCAAAACTTAGAGTGTGTTGTTTAAACTAAAATTATCTAAACAAGTCAAAACCTAAGAATATATTGTTTGATTCAAAATGTTTTCAAAAGTCAAAGCTTAAAGTATGTTGTTTATACTAAAATTTGAAGAACAAATCAAAACTTAGTTTGATTCAAAATGTTTTCAAAAGTCAGCTTAAAGTATGTTGTTTATACTAAAATTTTAAGAACAAATCAAAACTTAGAATGTGCTGTTTAAACTAAAATTATTCAAACAAGTCAAAACTTAGAATAAATTGTAATTCAAAATGTTTACAAAAGTCAAAACTTAAAGAATGTTGTTTATACTAAAATTTTCTGAGCACATCAAAACTTAGAATTTACTGTTCAAACCAAAAAAAACTTAGACAAAACTAAAGAAAATATCTTACCAATGAAGATACTCGCGAAGAGTTGGGTCGCTGGGATTGGGAGCATCTGGGTCAGTCATGATCTTAATTCATAGAAAAAACAATAATAAGAAATATGTCTTTGAAGCAACTTATAAAGACAACCACCAAGAAAGAAAGGAAGAAAGAAAAAAAAAGAAAGAAAGTGGTTTTGCTTACAAGAGTATAGAAGGTTCGCAAGTCCTGGCTATCTCTTCCAATGTCGACTCTGGGTCTAAGTGCGACGGCGGAGGGTTTGAACTCGCAACCATTCTTAACCTGCTTGGAAGTGTACTTGACAGCGAAGTTCATGTCTGCTGGTTCGAACAAATCAACCACGTCTCCAATGACTCTTGCTGTCATAGCTGCGTCAAGTGCAGAACGAGACATGTTTCTCTTCACTAGATTTAGCTCCGCAAATCTCTGCTCAGAAATAGGTATGGTATGCCCCACAGGTTGAGGATAAGTAAGAGAGCAAAGCAGTGGGAGGATAAATAGATGTGAGCTCAAAGTGTAGTATCTATTCCAGAAAGCCAAAAGCGGAAAAAAGTGTATATGACGTGGTATTCCCGACCTTTCTAGTATTTCGTCTTCGTGTACGCATGTTCAAGTATATATCTACGGTCAAACGTGTACCAAGTATGTTCAACGGTCGGACAATACGTTTTGTCGGGGCTGTGTACTTTCTTTCCACAAATTTGACAAAGTAACCCTTCAATTGGAACTCACCATAATAACCAGTGTAACCCGGGGACGCGCACCCGGCCCAAAACCCCAGAGTACCAGGTATCGGGACATCCCCGGTACCGGTACTCCGCGTACCAGAGTACCGCCACCACCGCCCAAGCTCTACCGTTTCGCCACCGCACCCCCGTCGCACTCGTCGGGTACTTTGGTACCGGTACAATACTTTGGTACCGGTACTGGTACTTCGGTACTCGACGGGGTACGACCGACAACAGACTTAAAAAGTGCTTTTTTTAAAGTTTTTTAATAAAATTTAATTTTCTAATTGGTTCTTTTGGAACCCTAAAAGGATGTGGGTCTCACATAAGGCCCTCTAAGCCTTCATAAGCCGATGTAGGGCTAGTTGGTGTTCCTTTGGCGGAACTTGACCGTGAGCAGTCTGATAGTTCTAGTCATGAGGACTTTGGCTTCGGGATGATTAGAGGCCTCCCTTCCTTACATTTTGATATGATGATTTTGTAGTTGTACTGATTTTGAATCATGAATCATGATTGATATCATGCTACTCATTGTTGATTGTAATCATCATCATCTTTATGATATTTGAATATTTCATCTTTGAACAATGAACATTGAATTTTGAATCTTTGACAAAATCATAGAACTAATATAATTTTATGATTATCATTATGTTAGTTAGTTACTATGGGTATGTATGTTCGTGTTGCAATTTTCAAATTTTGCTATGTTCAAGTATTTCTGATTTCAAGAACCAATTTGGTATGTTATATAATTATATTGAAACACCCCTGGCCCCTC